>JABFPJ010001799.1:0-23008 GCA_022817425.1 Gryon sp. ZL-2020 | reverse complement strand
TGAATTCTCATTACTATTGAAATAATTTACCTGTTGTTCGTTTGTAACCATTTTGTTTTTTTATATATCTAATATTTTAAATTATGATTAAACTTTATATGCAGTTTCAATATAATAAAATTTGGATATATATATTTTTTATATTATTTTGTTATAAAATATGATTAAAACTAAAGAATAAAATAAAAGCCTAAGAAAATATATTAAAATATCAATATATAGAAGTTATATGTTTCATAAATATTTGCAAAGTATATACAAAATTATAATAATAAAAAAATATATTTGAAATATTGTTTCAAATGTATTTTATCAGCAAACTTATATGATTTGACATACATTTTGATATTTTTTTTTTCTGTACAGACAATTATAAAAGTATAGTTTCAATGAAAAATTGAAAATGTTCAATGAATAAATGATGTCATTTTGTTGGAAATAGAAAAATAGTAGAACCCATATGACAAATATGTATCTCATATGTTAATCGTCGTTTAAGATAAGTTATGACATTTGTTGACTTGAAGATCGGTCGTTGTGTGTCGTGTTGTGGTCGCGCTTGGCCGGATGCGCGTCTTCGGACAAAACGCCGGGAATGCCGCGCGCGCGGCTTTGTTTCATTGCGTGTGCGCGCATTGGCGGCGATGTCGAGAGATATCCGCGTGTATTATAACTCATAATTCGATTTCTAGACTACGCGGTAGAAAATGCTTTCAAAAGATTTAGCCGAGCAATCAAGAGTTCGTATTATGCATTACGAATCAGCACGTGGTGATTTATGGGCCGTTGTCATCGGGCTCATACAACATCGCGCAACTTGTACGAAGGGAACGGCTTACATGGAACAAAAATGCGCGCCGCCACGCCAAAGAAAATGCACTCTCGCGGCGCTTTCGTTACGAAAAATGATTAATTAGACGCGCGGATTCTAATGGTTCTTTTGATTTATTTCATGTTTTACAGAAAAAAATATAAATATACAAATAAAAAAAAAAGAAATGAGAGACAAAAGAGAGGGCAAAAAAGAGCTTATCGTAAAAAATTGAATCAATGATTGGTTAGGGGATGTTGGAAATGTCGAGGGAAGGGGAGATGAAAGAGGCAGTGATTAAGGTAATAATGGACGCAATTATTATATTTCATAATTTAACGAAATATATTTCGTTAGCGTGGAGCGTTTAATAAAAGTCACGCATAAACAAAAATTATTGCCCAACAAAGCGGCTCTTTCGGAATTTAGTTGGCAATCGTTCAGCTATTGATAACGCAGCAGGAAGTACGACATACCGGTTAAATGTATTTTTTTTAATAAACCACGAGGCAAGGGGCAACGCTAATATAAATTTCTCAAATCACCGTAATTATTTTTAAAACTCGACGAAACGTATTTCTAAAATTACAAATGGAGTATTGCATTTATTTTTAACCCTGCGTACCATAAAATTCTATCATAAAATCGTACATTATAGAAAAAATGTGCTCCTTGTTGTTTTTATCATTCGACAGCGAAGAATAAAATCTTTATTTAAACGTAAATGTTTCTCATCAGCACTGAAAGAGGCTCGTGAAATAAAAAATAAATAAATAAATCAATCGTTAAATAAAACATTTATTCTTGTTTCAATTTAAAAAAAATAAAAAGAAGAAAAAAAAACGTAAACTGTTTGGCATTCCGAGCAAAAGTGTTTGCGGAGGAGGTACAATTTGTTTCGATAATCAAACTGAAAAACAAGTTATATTAAATTGTTGAGTTGCACATGCAATTATGTAATACGTTGGAATGCCAAAATGGAATGTATTATTTTTATTTCATCGCACAAATAATGTAAGGCTCTTTTGCTTGGGGTCGATGAAATATATATTTCGTTACATTTATATAATCATATCTTTTAATAAATTTCTTTATACAAAGAAATAGAAGAAGGGAAAATAAAATGTCGCACGCTTATAATTTACGATTCAATTAGAATATTAAATATAAAAAACGTCGATGAATGCGTCGAATTGTATTTTTGTTCACAAAATGTAAGCGCCAAGCGAAAACTTAAAATATTTCACGTGTTCGGAGATGTGTAAAATATGCTAATTTATGACGCAATATAATAAGAACACGTTCGAGTTATTGCTTTCTTTCAACCGTCGACACATTTGACAAATAAAAACAATATTAGTAACCGCTGGTGAGAAACACAAATCCACTGCTAAAGAATGCGAGACATTTTTGTTAGATAAAACTTTTAGAAATGAAATGAAGTTATACTAGTCAGATTAATCCGAGTTTTGTTATACCGCAAACTTACGTTTTCTGATCTTTTCTTACAATTCAACAACTTTTGCATAAAACCTCTTGCAACAAATAAATGGAATTCATCCTGAAATGGTTTTAAGTGCTTTTTATTTGAATCCCTAATTTCCCTATGACTCACGTTTTATTACAAAAAATGTTACAAATCTAGTTAACGTCTAGTTTGGATAAATTAAGGCGACTTTTCAGTCTAAAGATTAAAAAATCAAATCTAAATCTAAATTAATAAAATAAATTAAATTAAAAGTAAAAATTTCAGTCTAAAAAATTGCCATTTTCGATTCTGCATTGACTCAAAAATCACTTTAAAAAAATGTCTACTTGGGATGAAAACATGGTCAGCGCATTTGTGCACTTACGATTGAGTGAATCGTGCGCGTTTCTTCTGTCATTCATTTGTTTAGCGGGCAACTCGTGCGGCTGACGTATCGCGAATGAAAAAAAGTGCTTCTTTCGCTAATCTATCATAACGTCCGATGCATATTTTCTTCTTTTTAATAATGCCGCCGTAATCGCGAGTCCTAAATCATGGTGTGCGCTATAGAAACGTGTTCCATTGCACTCTCGGCTTATTATCTTTCAAATGGAGCAGAGCACGCGCAACTGTGTCGCTTTTATTACTTACTTGAGACATTTCAATTAAAAATCAATATCGGATTTTCCGTCGTTTCGTGTTCTCTCAACTCCGCCGCATTACTTATATACTTGCGTATGATGTATCGCCCGTGTTGCCGAAGACCTTTTTCTTTGGACCGACGAAACACGTCATGTAAAATTACCGACCCAGTAATGGAGAAAACTTTGCAATTTTTCGACTGACAACGTTGTCAGCGTATGGCCTGAATGTTTTATTCCGAGTTAGAAATTATTGATCACACTATTTACGTGGCACCTAATTTTTCCAAAACGCCTTCCGTCCGATTATTCGTACAAATAAAATTTGTGCTCCGTTTTTCGGGATAATTTTAGGACGTTGCAATCAATTATTGCACAACTCTTTGAATATCAATTTTCTCATTGATTATTTATTAAGAAAACTATTATTGCTGGCAATATACAAGTTACTTTCAACTTTTCGACTTGGGTTTTAATGTAAATGTGTCATTCTTGGAGGCTCAAGTATCTACTTTGAAAAGCAGGACATTTAAAGGAATTTATAGATAATAATATTGTAAATGTTAATGTATTTTAAGTAAATGAATTTTCAGAAACTTATTGTGGCAGTTTGAGAAGTTAAGTTGATATAATTGAAGTTACGCTAATAATAATTCTTTGATAACTAATGTAATATACATTTATAAGAACAGATGTTTCAAGCTCGGAAGTATGCGATTTATGAAATGATGAAACAGAGGTAAGTCATGTATAACGAAATATGCAAGAAATGTGTATTTATAATGCGTTAAGAATATGTTAAATAATAATAAATAATAAACATACATTTTCAATGATAAATTATTATTGTTTAAAGAATCTTGTAGCAATGATTTAAAATACTTATAAGAAGTTTATGTAATCTTGTTGTGTTTAAAATGTATAAATCATGAAAATATAGCATTTCTTCAAAATTAATTATTCAAAAAATGCAAAACTAATTTAATTAAATAATTTGTCAGTTGCTGAATAATTAAAGCAAATATTTTCTTTTTTACATCAAACAATTTTGAGTAACTTTGTTATAAATACTTGAACGAATTGCATTGATCTTTTACCTTTATACTCCATCCTTGCGAAGCTTTGAATGAATCTTTTTTTATAACTAAATTGATCAAAGTCAATTTCCAAGACTTACCTGAAACAAAAACAGAAAATACATAATTAAGTACAACATTACATCACATTACTTACTTTAAATATAAATATTATACTAACAAACTAACACCCTTTTCGATCTTAAAATACTGATATTCAGTTTAACTTGATTTTATCAACGCAAATGAATTTTCATTAAAAACCGTGGAAGCGTCGGGATACAAAATGTCGAAGAAAAATGTCCCGTCGATATTTCTACGTTGATTAATTCATCCAAATAAAACTTATTGCTCGCGAACGAGCAGTTTGTTTACGACAAATGAATTTAAAGTTATTTAAACAAAACATTAGCGTAGCTGTGGTGAATAATTCACGAAGTCCATTACACAAATAAACTTCGGCGCGTATAAATAATATATTTTTGGGCAACGTGTATCTACCTCAGAACCCCGAACATCCGTCTAATTTCGCATTTAGAATAAAAACGGACGACCGCGAAATTATCCGCGTTTAAATTACAACTAAAAATTCCATTAAAGCGAGACGGGGTTCAATTAACTGCGCCAAATCCGGCCGAGCTAAGCGCGCGCTCGCATATAACTAAATTGTATAAATTTGTCAAATAAATAATGCAACCGGCAACAGCGTAAATATTTTAAAAGCGAAACGTTATTTATATACGCACACACAAGTGTACAATACATTTACTCGCACTTTTATTCGTCGGCAAAGAATCGCCTTAATAGAAGCGAAAGCGATAGAAAAGTTTGATTCAATTAAAATTTGTTTTTAAATTAATTCGCAAATCGCCGAACGAAATCAAGATGACTGTGCACTTTAATGGCTGCTTGAGCAAACCGTGCGGTCTGCTCTATAAATAAATGATCGTTTCGTATGGGAGATTCATTAGGTATGATTATTTGAAAGCTTCACATGATATATTACCTATTATAATAAAATAAATCGAAAAATACTCTTTCTCCCCGCTGAATGCTATTAGAAAAAGGAAGTAAGATGAAAAGGAATAGAGAACACGAAGACGAAGGTATAAGACAAGGATGCAACAATCGTTGGTTATCACCATAATAAACTAAACAACACTCAAGCAAGATTATGCAATAATAATCTAGAAATAGAAATTGCTATTTGAATGGTACAAAGCAATTATAATTGCACTTTGCCGATTACTCAATTATATATACTAAGTTATTTCGCCGTTAGATGATATCTCATCGTGGTTATATAGGGTGACAAATACTTAGCGATCGCCGATTTTCCTATAAATCTTTCATGCATCCAGCCAAAATTTTATTTCTGTGTCAGTGTATGTTGTGTATATGTTGAATGTACATTTCACATATATACAAACGTATCCTAATAATATATTTACGTATATAAATTTGTATATATCTGAATATTTGATAGACGTGTTATACATCTGAAATGTGTGTATATATAATTAAATTTAATTTTTAATAGAAAATGTATGCTCAATATAATTACATTTATATATGTATAAAGATATGAATAATGATAAGGTCAAATTACTCTTAAAAGTGCATTTGTAGACATGTTAACATTGGTGCATTCATACATATGGAAGGATATGTACGGATCCAAACGAGACCACACACGAACATCTACACACGTATCGGCACGCACGATTAAGTATTTACGAAAGTATCAGTACACGCGTACTGACAAGGTAAAGCTCTGTTTATAAGTACGCGTTTGTCCAAATGTATTCTCGTGGGTTCGACTGACTCTCTACATGCGTGTAGCGCGTGCACCAACGGGCCCGCAAAGCACACGCGACGAGGACACAAGAGTATGCAAGCAAGCCAGACCTAAAGCGTCTGTGCATTCTTTAGAGAAACATCCATTTCGACAAAGCACCACTTATTCGGTAGTAAAGTCGGACGCAAATAAACCCGAAAACAGTTTTCGACAATTCTGATCATCAATGCGCTGATACCAATGACCATCTTTTAACAACTTTTCAGTAATATATTAAGTCGAAAACATTTTTTTGCTTAATAAGTATCGGAAAAAGGCAATTTTTGAAATGTTCGATTGACTTGCTTTTCTTTCAAAACTTTCTACATTTAATAGAGAACAAATTGTAGAGACAGAATTTGTAAATAACTTCAAATAAGAAAGTTATCGTGAATATCTCTGAGACATGTAAAAAAAACAAGTTTTTTTAACTTTTTATTTTTACAGAAATTTGCATCATTAATGAAGATTGGGAAATTTGATTTCCGGCTATTATTAGAAATAATAGTTTATTATGTTAATTAGTTTCACCGGGGAAAAATCTATAATTATACAAGTAAAGTTCATTTATTTGTAGAAAACATTCTGTTAAAGCAACTAAACTTTAGTTAAATCTACTAAACATTTCGCTGAGTGTTTGGACCTGAACGAACTGTGTTTTAATTTAAATGTGGTTGAGGGTTATTCAAACAAAGTCCTTTTTCCTTCTTTCTTCCTTGTTTAAGAGTAGTACAATTGCTTGTACAATAAACACTGCGAAGAAATTGTGCGGTACAGATTCTATGCATTTTTACTTTTAAAGATTTGTTCGACTTAAGGAAAAAATCTTGGTTAAAGATAGAGTTGCTTTGAAGCAGTTTCTACTTATACGAAATTATGATTTTGACGTATAAAAAACGAAAAAAAGTCATATAATACTAAAGTTATTTAATTTAAACAATAAAAACGACAAACATATAATATTGAGATTAACATATTAAAATAATAATTAAAAATAAATTATAAACGTAATAATTTTCGTTAAGTAATCTGAAACGACTTTTGAAAAATACGATTACGTTTTTATGATTTATTCAGTTCTAAATGACTTTATGTATTTCTTAATATTACTGTAAAATAATTATATATTAATTGTTTTATACAGTGAAGCTATATTGCGTTTCATTTTTCATTTCGCTGAAAGTCAGGTATTCTTAGTGGAATTTTTTTCCAATATTTACATATATAAAAAGTAAACAAATTACCTTTCACGAATATTTTGGTTCTTGAGTGTTAATGTTAAAAGAGCTTAATCATGTTCTTTTATTATCAAATATTTTATTGTAATCTATTGCAATCTATTATAATCTTTCCTACTCGTTAAGGTTGTTGACCAGCAAAGATTTCATCGACAGGTGTACTACGCAGAACTAGTAACTTGTCGAATAATATTTCCATTAAGCATACGAAAAAATCCGTTATCTTATAAGAAATTTAGATCTCACATTTTACGGTGATATTTTATAAGAAATAATTAACGTTATTTAATATCGAAATGCTAACGCCGATAATAATAGATGCTATCAATGTTTTCCAGTTATCTGTTATTAAATGATTTAAATATTATTTCAGAATTTGCGGTAACAAATATATATAACAATAAATGAAGGAAAAAATATGTGCACATTTTGAACAACACTTTTTATCATAATCCGATCACTTTATTCATATAATGTTAATAATGTTTAAATAAAAATTATATTTTTACGTAATACATTGGCTCTCTCGTATTCGTCATCTATTATGACATTTATAACATTTAATATTATTATCAATAACAAATTTGATGTCATTAAATATTAATTTCGCATTGTATTAATTTCGTTAAAAAGTTCTATTTTTACTAAATATAAAAAAAGTTCAAATAAAAGTTAATATAAACATATTATTAGTGGTCCGCAGAAAAAATATTTCAAAAATTATTTGTGAATTTATTTTCTATATAAAAATACAATTATTCTAATCACTGTAGAATAAACTCCCAAAAATAAAGTCTTAAAATAAAATTTGTCATTGCAAAATAAAATATAATTTGTCATTGCAAATTCACTTGACTTTATGCTTTTTTAAATCGCGTTGAAAGTAAATCGTTACAAATCAACCGAAGCAAATCTTAAATAAAGTAGCAAGCTAAGTATATAAAAGCGCCGGCAGCAGTGCACTTCGAAAACGTCGATTAGAAACGTTCTATTGACCTTTTTCCGGCGGCGCTGAATGCGAAAATTGAATACACTCGACATAACGACTTTTCAGGTGTGAAAATGTCGAAACAAAAGTCTAATGCTGTTCTTCGTTGCGTTGGCGTGTGCTTTTCAAGCACAAAAAAGTTTTCGTGATGGTGAACACGTGTGGACTTTGCAAAGAAAATGTTGAAATTTAAACAAAAAATGTATATATAGACTGTTCCACTTTAGAGGACAAGATTTCAATAAAATAAAAATTTTAAATGTTAAAGATGGATCTCTTAAAGTGGACGCCTAACATATATTTTATACTTATGCATTATATTTATATAAAATGTTGTTAATTAAGTATTTTTACATGTAAATTATTATATTTGTTCATCATTTTGTTAATTTTAAGTTTTATAAGTAATCCGGCTCGAAGGACTTTTACCTGATTTTTTTGCATGATAAACATTATAATTTTAATAATACAAAAATAAAGAATATTATTATTTTTTATATTTATAGCATAACCTAGATTTGTACATTATATATCCTACTTGGATTTTTGTGAATATGTACATATGCACAACATTTTTGCGCAGGCGTATTTTAATTTGCATCATTTTAAAATGATAAGTCGTTTTTTGTTACTCGGAGAAAAAAATGACATTTTGCTTTCCTAGAAAGTGTTGTATCTTTTTTATACTATCTTGGAAGTGGATTGTATCTTTTTTACCTCCCTCGTAACGATAAATATCATACGCATCAAAGGAATCAGGAATCAGCGAGGAAAATAGATTGGAAATCCGTTTTCCTTGCGATTACACTTCTCGACTAAAGCTAGACATGAAAACTGCTTTCGGGAAAACGGATTTCCTATTTCATCTCCTTTGATGTGCATACACATGCCTAATAGAAATTTGAGAACTTTATGCAGGCAGTAATATGGAAAATAAACCTGGGCCTATGTTTTCCAACTGAGGCAAAACGTCATTTTCACTAATTAATTATTACTTAGTATATTATGCTAATACAAAATGTTAGAGAAAAATGAGATTCAACATTTTTATTTAATTTACACACCATTTTGTAGACGAAGTTAAACAATCTCTGCAATTAACCTCTTGCCTTGTGGTTCCTAGATTCTGTAGTTCAAATTTTATCACTCACAAAATAATATCCTAGAATTTCACTATACTTTAACTTGAAACACTACGTTGTCACATTGTACAGGTTAGGACCGGACCGAAATAACCTGTGAAGGTCAGAGACCAAACTGACCTGTGCAAGTCATATGCCAAACTGGTCTCTACAAGTCATAAAACAAATGACTTTGACAGATAGAACCACATGTTTATACTTATTTAGTACTAAGCAAACAGTCTTTATTTTTAAAAATAATGTTGACAATTGTTGTTTATTACATTTCACATGTTTTCAATTTTACAAAAATACCTATTGATATCGAAGGATATTATTTTGCATGATTGACTACTGTTTTTCTTGTTGAATAATTTATTGGTTTTATAACTTTAACATGATCTTAGAATGTAATTTAAGGATCCATTACAATGAGAAAAATTCCATGATAAAGATTGTAATGATTGCAAAAATAACAAAATAGTTAAAAATAAAATTTAATTTCTTCTGCATGAGATAATTTTTCGCATACAGATAAATTTATTTCCTACAAAATGATTATTTTCCTCAGTACCTTTTTACATGGATCATAAGTAATACAGATATAATCACGTATGTATAAATTCTCAGTAATGGTTTATATTTCGTAGTCGTAATACCTAGATAAATAGAAAAGAAAATTGTACTCGTGAATTCGCGGACGGTGCATATGAATTGTCTAACAAACTGTTCAAGGTCCTTCGAGCCGGATTGTTTTTCGATATGACGCGCGAGAAAGATCTGCGTGCGTCGCCGTACAAAAGGGACGCGTAGGCACTTTATTACACCGCTCGCAAAGTCCCAGGAGGTTTCAACTTTCAACGTCAATTATATCTACAGAATAACTTAACGGTCCCTTAGAAACACGTTGAATGGTCTATTCAAACGTTCATTCGAGCTTCTCAAGTGTTAAATAATAAAAGCCGTTCTCAGTCCGGTCGTGACGCAATTCTTGAGTATTCGTAGGATATATATACACAGTCTAATAAATGTGTAATACATAATCCAAACAAAATCCGAAACGAAAAGGGAGAATTCAAAGAAAGAAAAAAATTGGCAAAAATGGCTACCAGAATTCTAGGTGTCGATTTCACCTCGACTTGCGAGCGAACAATACTCCTTTTCATAGAATGAAAGGATGATTTGTTTGTTGCAAAGAGACAAGGTGCTTACGAAAATTGATTCGCAGAAATAGTATACATTAGGAAAGTAAGATGTTGCTACTACGATTTACACAGGGAGTAACAAGCTAAATATCGATATTCATGTTCGATTGTTTATTAAACAAACGACATTACTGAAATGACAGATATAGGAATCATTTTTCTTTATTTTTTTAGAGAACATGGAACATATTTCTTTATTTTTTCTTTTGCATATGACATTTTTAAATACTGTTTATATGTTATATCATTTTTGAAAACTAAGATTTTTGGTATTCAACAACTTGATGCATTTGCAATGAAAAGTAATTTTAACCTGCACCTGTTAAAATATAGAATATTGCGTTTCAAAACATGGCCTTGAACCTTAAGTTCTAGATTCAGTGACAGACGGACACAAGAAGCCAAATGTTCGATTTTTTAAAACTTATTAATAATTTACAGTATTTTCAGGGTTAAAAATGTTATAACTCGTTTGCAACTCTTTCATTTTTCGGATATTAATATTTATATATAAGTAGCTTGATTTAAAATTCAAACATTCGACTATTACTTTTTTTATTTGCAAAATGTTTGAGTACCTTATTTTTCATTAATTGTGCTACTTAATAGTATACAATTACAGGAATTATAATTTATTAAGATGTTTTAAAAATTCATCTATTCTTCTCAAACTTGATACAAACCTTATAATATAATACAATTTGGATGTCCATATATTTTTTATTTCAGTGTGATCATTACACTGATTTACATAATAAAAAAAGGAATTGAATTTCATAAGTCTAGTTAAGATCTTTCAATGATTCATAAACATAAAATTTGATACAATCTCTTCTTTATTTCCTTCACTGCCATAAAAAATGAGTTCTTTCACATTACGATTTCCGATATATTGTTTCAATGTTTTTTTGTTCACATTTTTCTCCAAATCATATATCACGTCTTTTGCTCTACACTGAAATATGTACAAGTTCTTTCAGTTGGCCATGTTTAATGTAATTAACACAATCTTCTTAGCTAAAAATATCGCAAAGTGTTAATGGAATGTCAAAATATGTACAAAAAGTATTGACGTTAATGTACGCCGCAAAGTCTGTGCTCTCGCGGAGTTCAGATGTACGCAATAAATAACAAGTGCTGAATACGATACCTAGCGCTATGTAATTACTTCAAATGCATACATTTGGGTGATAAATTTGTATACATTCGATGTTATCAGGCTGAATATTTTACGCAATTTTTAACATCAAATTATATGTCGCGATGTGATAAATGTGTAAATGAAAATACGCTCCTTAATCACAGCGCGTTGTTTCGCGGCATTATTGGTCTGACTCAAATATTTATGAATATGAAAATATACGAGGTTCACAAAATACATATACTTTAATAAAACTAGATAGAGAAATATATATAGAGAAAGAGAGAAGAGAATAAACTTATGCAAGTAATGAATTATACTTTACTGCTGCGAGATCATGAGCGAACTCGAAAATTTCTCGCAGAGTGACGAAAAAATAAATTTGTACTGAAAGTTTAAATTCCATTTGCATCGTATTTCTCTATCTGCAATGACTGTGACGTTACATTCTACTAATAATTGCAATTTTTATGGCAAAAATAATAAGCTCAGCCCTTTTCGTATTCGAATAAATAAATTAATTGCATTATTCAAACTGAATGTATTATTTAAAAATTTAACGTAATGTTTCTTGTTGGTATGGATCTAATAACATTAGCGTGTACTTCTGAATAGTTAAATGAGTCAAACGTAAAAACAATGATGCCAAACATAAAAAGAGATGAGAATTTTTGTTTAAACTTTAAATTTGTTTAAAATAATCATGCGAATTATCTTTGTAATTATGCACACAACATTGTTGTGTTGCAGTTCATCTTAATTGGTAATTGTAATTAAGAATAGTAGAAAAAAAAACATTAATTAACAAATATTATGACTATACCTATATTTAAATTACATGATGTTTAAATAAATTTTTCAAACAAAAACATATAATATATATATTGTAAAATATTATTCTAATTATGAACATAAATTCTGTTTAATGTTTACTCAATTTATATTAAGTTAACAAAAAATATAATCATAAATAAAGCAGTTTGTCATTATTATAGAAAATATTAGCAAAAATAACTGCGCGAGGTCATAAATGCATTTTTCGTTGTTAATAATTAACTCGATAGGTTTTTTAAAAATTATCTTTATGTGAATAAAAAATACATTGAACTTAATTTATTTCGCGCGGAAAAATGGTATTTTATAATTGAATAATATAAATTGTGCAAACTGCGCGTATAAATTGCGAACAGTGCAGCGTTACTCATTTTCTAAAAATTGTGTTAAAATATTAAAATTAATAGCATTGCGAAAAACAGTTTTTTGATTAATTTAAATTAATAAAAGTCTGATGCCGTGTTTTCACAAGTTCATCAAAAAAACACCATCCGCCTGTTATATATAATTTCTTTCGCAATATTGTAAATCACTCGTTCCCTTTCATGCGGAACACTGGATTAATGTTAAAAATAATTTTCAAACGCGAAAAATAAATTTGAACGTTAAAAAGTATTCGCGATGCTACAAATCGGCTCTCACGATAGAGTTTCAAATATCTAATTAATATTTTATTTTATCAATGCACACGAATGACCACTGACTTGTGTCAATTAATATAGAAAAACGCTGCACAGAAGAGAGGCGACGACGTTGAACAGGAACATTCGTTGAGAACGATTTTTTGATCCAAAATAAAACGCTGAATAATTAATCCGATTTCCGCTGTGTGAAAATTAACACGTAATATTAAATTACGAAAATGTGACACACTAAATACACGTTTATCAGATCTAATTGCATTTTTGAATTTTTCGAAAACTATTATTAGAACGCAATTGCTTTTAAAACTTCGTCATGCAGAAGTATCGCGAAATTTTAATTAAATATTTACTTTGTTAGCGGTGAGTCCTAAAATTCAAGTTTTAAATTATTTTCAATCACATTGCAAAACCTCGTTATAAATAACAAAAAAAAGAGACCTTAAACAAAATTCATAATTCAAAGAATTTATTATTACAAATTAAAAAAGTAAAAAAAAACACAAAGTAAAACAAAAATTAATAAACAAAATGTTGAGATCGGCGAAACAGAAGCTACGGACTTTTTCGCGAAAAATGTTGCGCCGGACGGACAGACTAGACGGAGTGAAATTACAGTTATCACATATGCCCGAATGAATTAAAAATTGTTGTCGATCTCATGACTGGCGGTGTATTATTTCAAGTCGAGCCTTTCTGAATAAATAATCTTCATAGCTCTTTCAAAAGCATGTCAGAGCTCGATAAATACAGCTCTTCTTTCTTGCCTGCTGTTGGTGCTCTCTCGCTCTTAAAAGTGATGAAGAAATAAATAGAGAAAGGAAGTGAGAGATTAGGCTCTCGCGCGCGTGTGGAACGCCGAGAAAAAGAGACCGACGGAGAACAAGAAAAGACATCGACAAAGACAGCCCAGCAAAGGCAACTTGGCGAATAAGACAGAGAGAGACCGAACGGCCAAAACGAAGAAAGAAAGAGCGCGAGTGCGAGAAAGAGAGATGACTCGCGAGAGCGCCGCTACACGCTTTTCAGGGTTTCCGCCAGCGTGGAATATGACGGCGGTGACGTCAGTCTGAATATTTGAAGGGGGCGAGACTTCAAAAGAACACGTGTTACGGCGCTAGGACGCCGTTTAAATAATGCAAAGTCAACTTACTCTTTTCTCTGTCTCTCTTCATTGCCACCACCTATTTCCCTCCTCTTTTACCGTTCTCTTCCCTCCTCCCCCTTCTTGCATCGTTTGTCTCTGTTGGTCTCACTCATACCTGCTTTTACTTTTGCACTCCTTCTCACCTCTTTATTCTGTCCTTCCTCCTCCCCCTTTTTGCTGCTCTTCTCCCCTGTCGCGACGTCTTGTTTCTCGGACTTTTTCTTTCGTCTTCCACCCGCTTCTTTTCTTTTTCGCTCTCAAGTCCCGAACTTTCGCCCGACGATCGATGTCGCCGCGTGCACTCGTATATGTGTCATACGTACACACGACTAACGAAGGTATGAAACGTTAATGTCAAACGAGGATATCTCGCAAGAAAAATTACGAATTCTTTGCGAATCTTCTGATTGACTCGGCATAATGGCGCGAACGAGCCTTTCAGTGGCCAATTTTCTATCAATTCGCGCGACAGACAAATTGCCCCCATTTCAACACCGTGATTTTACCGCGCTCGCCAACTTCGCAAATGTACCCAAGCTATTTCTACAGTTTACCTTTTTTTTCTTTCTCTTTTTTTTCCTTTTTTTGTCTACCATTTTTCTTTATTTGTATTCGATTTTTCTTTCTTTTAATGTTATTTAAATATATATATAAATAATAAGTATAAAAGATTGTACTTATTTTCGAACATTTATGAATGTTAATAAACATTCATTTGTGAGATATTGTGAGATTTCATTAGCATATTTATTTATCTATTTATACAGCAACATATATTTCAATTTATTTGTCAACATCAAGTAGAGACTATTGATCATTGACTTTTGCCGTTTTACGAAAACGAACGGCAGATATTAATATGTTTATCACAAGTGGAACATAATAAAGATAATTGTAACAAAATGTATCGTCGTTATTTATTACTGAACGCTCAACTTTTCCATTGTGTAATGGACTTAAAACTAAAGTAATATAAAGGCTTATCACAATCTGCGTTTATCATACGCTCATACATGCACTAATACTGTTAACATTAATATTCATAAAACATATGCTTAGAATAATGTAAAGATACGAGCGGAGTTAGAAATAGTTGTTATGATATCGAGTTTTATTTAGACTTTTAAACTCAAGCTCAACTTATCATTTTTATGTTCTTTTGTTAATTGAGTTTCATAGTCAAAGCGCATTAAATGTAAATTTTATTTATACATTAGAAGATTTTTCTATTAAAATTCTGATTTTTATAGGTATATGTTAATGTTACTTCTTAATATTAGTATTGCTTTTGCTCGTTTATATTTTTATCACTTCTTTTTATTGCTTCATATTCTCAATCAAATTAAGCCAACACTTTGGCGTAACAAAAATAAAATTTCAATTATAATATAAAATGCACGAATTGATATATGCGTTGAAATTCTAATTTGTGAAAATATTTGTGTATTAAAATCTATCATGATTAAGTCTACAGGCAGGTAAAGTTGAAATAGATGAGACGTAAGGAGGAAATCTGAGTGATAAAATATTATCGGACCGTAACGTGAGAAGATGCCATCGGCACTTGTCGAGCACCGATTTCGATGCAAAGCAGCGACAGCAGGGATTACTGCGAGGGCGAACAGGCGCCAAGTCGTTCAAAGTGCCACCGGCAAAAGCGTGTCGCGTGCGAGTCGCGTGTATCGATGCACGTGCTGGATGGAATAGTCGACACCGACGCTTCGAGTGGAAGGCAATCCGTCGAGGGGAGAGGTGGGGGCAAACGCCGGAATTCACGCATTCGATATGCAACGTGAAAAGTAACGCGCGCGCATTTAGGCCAACCCCGACTCCGCACAGCGCAGGATTGCGGAACCACCCCATATTCGGAATTTGCTGTTTTTCGTCGCTTTTTTCCAATTGGCCAATCACACCGTCTCATTACGCTGAGAATTCTTCCGTTGCGCGACTATCATGTCTCTTTTTATGCTTCATACGTCCCATCGTGGTCCATTCACGCATTTTGCAACATTAATCCATCATTGCACCTTCTTTTTTAATTTCGCTTATTTATAATGTGTGTCATTCATTTACATTTTACATTAATTAAATGTTGGACTTTTGAAAGTATCATTTTGTTGAAATAACATAGATTTCAATGTTTGAAAGTAATATTTAACTGCGTTTAAGATTGATTTCAAAATGATTGAAAGCAATCACAAGAAAAATATTGATCCTAAGTTATTAAGTATTTTTATTGTAAAGTTATGTGAGTAGTTTGAAATTAAACTAACTACTTATTTGTTTGCGTGCAGAAGTTAGGTTCAGAGGCGTCGAATAAAGCGATACAGGCTGTCTTGCGCGTAAAGATACGTGCACGCATGTTTCTCAGCTTACGGTTCAATTAATTTGGTTTCGCGGTGGGTATAAGGAGTCGTGTTCAGATCAAAGCAAATATGTAAATATTTGCTTGTAATCATCGTTTAATAAAAACCTGTTTTTATTACAAAAAGTTTATAAATACAACAACATTTTCTTTTATATTTACTCAATAACTCATTCCATTTTATTTAACTATTTTTTATGTTTTATATGTTCCAAATTAAAAGTTAAAAATAAAATCAATTTATGTGAAAGATACAACGGAGACATTAATTACATTTTTTACGTTTGCATTTTCATACTGTAATTCAATCAATATTTATTGAATTAATAGGTTGTTGCATAAGAGAGATGTAATTTTCGGTATATATATACACAAACAAAATAATTGTTTTAATATGTCAGATAATGATATTTTTAAAAACATTACACCATTTTTACAATACTCCTGCATATCCAAAAGTCCAATCAAGTGTAACTCTCTTTTACTTTCTTTATCCTATATACATAATAGCAACATTACATACTTTGTACTTGAACCAGTTACTTCGTCTTTTTTTTATAACTGTAATTCGTGAAGTTTTATTGACCAAGCAGTACCATATGGTACCAGGTGCAGCGTTCCATTAGTTGCTTTATATTCAAAATATGTATACTATTATAACAACTTAAACTTCGTGCCAAAATTAAAATATTGATAGTTCCGCTTAATTAATTTCGATTAACGTTTAATCTTCATTCTTCTTTCTACAAAATCATTTGGAACTGTAAATATGAAATTTTCAGCATACATTGTTAAACTAAAATCAACAAAATGTATGTGCAACTGTCAACTTTATAATTTTATTCATCGTTGACTGGATATTTATTTGGTCACAATTATACCAAACTAAATATCAAATTTTAACATAATTCAACGACTGATTCATTTGAGTTGAATTTTGTATTTGCAAAATAAGTAATGTGTAATGGGCCGAAATAATGGATAACGTTTAGTTTTAATCGCATCTTTTTGTGAGCTAATTAGAAGTCATAAAGTGCGATGTATAATAATCGCAAACGTCCCACACTAGAAACCGGTGACGTAAGTCGGCTCGGGAAGATGGCGCAAAAAACACGATCATACGGAATATAATGTGGTTCACAATCAATACGATGAATATTTAATACGTTTATCATGAGCCATTGTTTAATTTCACTGACGCGAGCAGTGGAAACTGTATTGAAATTAACGATTTTAATCGGCTGATTTATGTCGCGCCAACTCTGTTTAGATTCGTATGATAATTTTCACGATCAAATGGTAGTAATTATTGTATGCAAATATTTTCTCTTTACTTCTCATTAATGACAAGCGCGCAACGATTGCCGCATGAAATTTTCAGTCATGGTGATAAACTAATTTTTACGTATCAGACGCGCGCGGCGCCATGAATTACTTCGTCGCAATGCAATTTATCAGCCAAAAGTAATTCATTACACACCACAGCGCATCATCATCATTCGTCATTCATATCGTTTTGTTTCGTCTTCATCAATTTTAGTTTTCGATACAAAAATATCATCAACTTTCACGTAAGTTGCTCAGTGACATTTATATGAATAGTTCCAATTTTGATTTGACAATTTAAGTGAAAGTTGATTTTACTTAGTCAGTATTATTCGTTTAGATATTTATCTTTTCTTTTTTTTACTTTTGTTCAGACGTTTTTCGCGTGCGCCACAATAACGTTGATTATATTAAAAAAAGTTTGAATGTAAATGTTGCACAATTTAATATTACTGGTAATATTTAAGGAATTAATTACGAATTGCACGTGCAAGGTTTTTAAATATTCGAACGGGGGATTTAATTTTGCGGCAAAAATATTTAATTGACAGTGACGCTAAACCAACAAACGAAGGTCTTTTATACATTTTAATAATTGAATACGTTGCTTCAATTATGTAAATGAGAGTAACGTTTAACAATTTTGGGTAGTATTGTTTGCGATTTTCTATTTTTTAAATTACATTATCATTTTGCACATTTTCGTTACAATGCATATAATGCACGAGTACATTCGTGTAACGCACGTGTTGTCAAATTGTGATTTTTGTTTGTAAATTCAACTTTGATTCAATTAAGTTCAAATATTAGAAGCTTTATCTTCAATCGTATATCATTGTAATGACGTGGCTTATTCGCGATAAGTTATTTATGAAAAATTGTTCACATTAATATGCGCGATTCATTTATGTATATACATATGATTATAACTTATGTAAATGAATTTTTTTTTCAAACGATAATTCTTAATTACAATTTTAAATAAATTTAATTATGAAATCCAAGTAATTTTTAAATTAGATTTTTTTACCGATGAATAATATAAAACAATTCATTCTACGCATTTCACAATAATTATGAAGTGTCGTTGCGATAAAACACAAGGTTGGTATAAAATGTATGTTTGGTAATAGATTTCAGTGCGTATTAGATAACCTTGTTAAATGGATGAGAAATAAAAATGTGTTATTCAACGCAAATTACTACGAGCAGAATATAATACATAATAAACACTTTTCTAAGCGTGGTATTAAAACATGTTACTGTTATAATACCGTATTTCTGCAACCTGATACTTAAAAAGCACACTTTAAGTAATTAGTATCGCACTTTTGACTGACAGAATGAAAGTTTATCCACTTTTCTCTTTATCAGCTTCAAATTTACAGAAGCCAAGTGACACTGCACCTCTTTAAAATAAACAATCAATTCGTAATTGAAACTTACACAACAAAAAGTGTTCGATAAAAATCACAAATTATTTTCATACAATCAAACTCAATTCTTACTACCAACTCTATACGCCACCCAACGTTAATTTAAATCCCTCTGGAATAACGCAAAATTGTCTCCAGAATGAGAAAAAAAAATGTTCCCCCCGTAATTCAGACAAACAATACTGCAACGCGCGAAACAAAGGGTTAATTAAAACCAATCTCAAGTATTTGTATTACAATGGCGACGAGCTCTTTTTTTTTCTTTTTGAATCGCGCGCCAAGATCGCAAGACCCAGTGAGAGAGCTTATCGTTGAATTTTTTTCGTCACGACAGAAAAAGACGCGCCTTCTTCGGCAGCGAACGCGTCGTTGGAAAACAGGTTGGAGGGGTGTTTTTGAGCGGAAGAACTTTTAATGCAATTAAGGGCGACTCCTGGCGCCTTCCTATATTTCAGCACACCCCGGATTGTCCCTCGCTTCTCCCGCCATGCCTTGTTCGCTTTGCCAGCACTTCGCTCACAACCTGCGAGACGCGACCTGCTCTCTGTGCTTTTGTCTTTATCTTGCTCAAGCATTTTGCCATATTTTGCATCCTTTTTAAGCAGACGTTACTACTCCGCGCTTTCTCCACCTTCATCAAGCTGCGGAGCCTACTTCAAGCCCATACCCTATCTTTCTTTGACTCCCACCGCCCCGGCGGCAGGATTGCACGTCATTCTGCATTATTTTCATTTTATCGTCAGCAATCTTGGTTAATGCAATCCCCCCGCCTACCAGCTTGGGACGCACCCTGTTTTACCCCCCACCCCTCACTCCCTTTTACTTTATATTTGAATATTTTATCGCGTCATGCTCGCAGCTGACGGACAGTTCGGCTTTCCTCCTGAATAGCCTCGCAAACTTCGTGTAATTAGATTGAATGGCAAAAATATATCAAAAAAGAAAGATACTTTGCAACAATTTGTGTCTAACCATGCCGATGCAACGTAATATTGACTCACACATAAGGGAAAACAAGAATTTTGACAGGGTGGTTATGAAGATTATGGAATACGAATCTTAACTGGGATTTGAAAATTGATGGAAGAACTGTAATCCTAAATGTATTGTACAGTAATTTGCGAAAGTCTTTGTAATGTTTTTATTGAAGATTGAGTATTGTAAGACCAAAATTCATTATGCTAAATTCATTTTGCGTTAAAGTATTAAACAAATAAATCTTTGATTATTATTTAAAGAAAGTGCTCTCAAAAACAAGACTTAATTAAATCATTAAATTGATAAACGTAACATTTCAATATTCCAATTTTGCGTTTCGATGCGATTTGTACTCAACTCATCCGTTGTAATGATATTTTGCATGAAATTGCAATGACAATTTAGACCTTTAATTTTGCTTTTAATTAATTTCTCTTCCACATCATCGCGATAAATTAAACACCATAAAGATCGGATCAAATCTTCGTCATTAGTTTTTGAAAAATAAATCTCATTAATTATGTAAACTTACTGCTGTTAAGAAATTACTCAGCACGTAAGATACTCAATATTCTATTTATAATGCTTCAAATTCTTTTTATTCACAACAAAATATCGAACCAATCCCTTCTTTAATGCAACTAACACCAAAGGTACGATCTTGAAAAAATCTTATTTACGATACAAAACTTCGAAACATAAATGCACTTAATCGTAATTGCGGAAATATTTTTGCATCTATTCGAATTGAAACAAATTACATGAATCATAAATAAATAGCATTCTAGATATACTTTCCTGCGCAATTATTGTTTGTTTCAGTTTAGATTACAAACAGTCCAAAGATCACATATAGACATAGTTTGAGAGGAAACGACGTTTGTTAACCGGACGGTTTTTGTCCGCACAGACAGACGTTATTAATACTTATACGTTGTAGATAACAGCATGTGTCGACGCAAACTTTTTAAGTGCACGGCGCACTCGGGGCGAAACTTTGGTCGGTAAAGAGTTATCGATCGAGGTGGGCCTCCTTCTTCTTCCGCCCGCCGCCGCCGCCGCCGTCCCCGTCTTCTTCTCCCTCGCGGCTTCGACTCAACGGTGTATCGCGCTCTCACGCCCATTTCGTCGATTTATTTTCCGCAAGTCAGCGTGCATATACACGTAGCAAGACGTCGCTCGTATCGATCGTCAGATTAATTTGTAGTCCAGACAATGGGCCGCCATCTCCCGTCTCCAATGATACGCCGGATATAATGCGATGTTATTTCTCATACTTCGCGAGTCGTCGTGGCATTCGACGGCCGCGTGCCGAATTACCTCGCTAATCATCGGTCATTGATCCGATGTACTTAAGCAAAGATGACCAAACTTTGCCGCTTTTTGTTAACTTCATTTATAGTCACGCATTGAGCCTCTAAGAACATTATGTTTATAATGTCAATAAAGTTGTTGCACAGAATGACTTCATTCGAAGTGACGCTTTATTTGAGAGCAAAGGCAATCGCAAACCTGCCAATTGAGAGTCCAACTCACTGTCGTTACTCTTACAGCAAACTTTGCAAATCACATGTTACGTGTTATAACACTTGTTGTTGGGACAGTAAATTGCAGTGACGCGCGATTTTGATTATATCGAGCTGTATTATTTCTTCTTTTTTATTGATAAAATTGTATTTTCTTCAACGAATTGATTCGGATAAAAGTGAAAAACAAAAATCAAGAAAATTGAAAAGGAAAAGAAGAAGATAAAACGGGATATACAAATATAAAATTTAACGTTACAATGATTCTATAAAAAAAGACCTATCGCAATTTGTAGCCTAAAAATGTGTCAGAAGCGATATTTTCTGAAGCATCGGTACAAATGATGATTTGATTTGCACGTTGAAAGAGTGTCGAGGTGTGAAAGCATGTTTGCAGGATAAGATCGTAATTGGGATTCGGGTGGGCGCATTGGCGCGGATTTAGCATGGACTATTTTTTTTTCTGTTATTTTTGGCAAATCAAAATAATGCGATTAAAGTCAATATCCGTCTATTCTTCGATCGGCGTGTGCGTGGGTGCGCGCGCGAGAAGCTCCGAAGAGTGCATGTGAGCATTGTTTCTAGCTGTTTTTTTGCCGACACACGGGGGTTAGCAACGACGACGCCTCGCACCCATGGAAGCTTCAACGGATGGCGCACAGAGGCAGTATGGGATTTATATGGGGCGCAAGCCAGGAGCCGTAGCGCGGCAGGCAATAGGGGGATGACGTCGGTGGTTTGAGGGAAGTAATCGAATATCCTAAAATTTAATTTCTATCAGTCTGTCCAGTACGTTCGACTTTCATATCGTCCGCTTTTTGCGACAGTCGCTAAATCTAATTTATTTTCTGCCGTCCGTACAGTCGACATGGGGTGTCTGGTTACCCCCGTAATGCGAAACTATGGATTACCATTTAAACTCGCTCGGCGGATACTTTTTGTACACTTGCTAACGTCTCCCACTTTTATCTCCATCGTTGATAAAAAGCACCGGGGCCTATCTTATTAAGACGAAAAACGCTTTGACGTGAATCGAATCAGCCGCGTCCACCTCATGAAGCCCAATCTAATTGCCCTGCTTGCCAAGATCATTTGCGCAAACTCCCAAGCGTAAATTCATTAGCGGTTGCCGTTAGTTATGACCCAATGCTTTTATGTATACCGTCAAACTCTTTGTTTACTTTTTTTTCTTTTTTTTTTTTTTTTTTTTTTTTTTTTTTTTATTTTTT
>JABFPJ010001798.1:0-23008 GCA_022817425.1 Gryon sp. ZL-2020 | reverse complement strand
ACTGAGCTACGAAGACTTCTAATAAAATGTTTTGTAAACATCAACTTAAGTCTACTATAGTATATATATGAGACTAATTTGGCTTGCCCATAAAACCCTATACAGGGAATGTGTGGGTAGGCGTTTCATATCCTCATTGGGCCTGAATATGGCCCTTGTTAGGTCCCATATTGGCCCTACCTTCCAACCCTGCAATGAATTATACAACATTGGGCCTACATTGGCCCAGTCCAGGCTTACCCGTAACGAGGCGAACCCGGACTTTACCAATCCAGGGCCCGCCTTTTAACTAGGCAAGCCTTTTTCAATTTCTACTAGGGGTAGTATAGATTTAATTAAATTAACTTAATTCATTTAGACATAAATAAGTAATAAAATACAAATAATAAAACTGAACACATTATTTTACCAAAATTTCAAAATGATTGAATTCACTTCTATATTATAATACTTCAAAAATATTTTATTATTTCATATTAATCAATCAAAGTCAATTATTGACAGGCAAAAATAAAATATTTTTTACTTATGTTGAATGTAGTATAATTGTGTAAATAAAAAAATAATGGTATATGTGAAATATTATAAATCAATATGAACAAAGCTATTGTAAGTATTGTTTGTTGTATTTTTTACATTGTTTGTATTAAATGACAAACATACATTGGAAAATAAACAAGACAAGTCAATGAAATCGAATTTTCATTGAAATTATATAGACATTTTTCGTTTGTAATATATATATTATATATACATTTTTGACATAAGTCAAGAATCATATTAGTGAATAAAATAAAAGGAATTGTCGACATTACATGTACGTTTGAAATTTCTAAAACTGATATTATAGTATGCATTACAATGATTATCAATTCAAGTATATACTTTTGTCATGTTTCCCTTATAGGGAACATGACATTCAAGCTTTTGAAATACGTCGATTATTTCCCAGCTACATGATTAAAGTTAATTTGCATATTTACTCACGAAATTATGACTCTGTAATGGCAATTTCTAAGTTAAAACCATTACATGAAAGCCATCCATGATATGTTACATTTCAAATTTCTATTGTTTGATCTTCAATAAGTAAATTAATTCACTGAATTGCACCAGAATACCAAGATTTATCTTTTTCTTTTTTTTTAAATTAATCATGATAATATTTGTCTTTTGCAAAAGTTTTTTTTTTTTATTTAAAAATATATACATTGAATTATTGTAATCACAATAATTTGATGAGTTATATATAAAGTTTAGTATATATTATTTAATAATATATATATTATTATATATAAAGTACTAAAAATTCGTATTAAAAAATTGAAAATTTCAATATGTAGTACTAAAAAAATTTTACTGTTTTTTGTTTTATTTTCTCGTTATACGAAAAAATGTATATTATAGTTCAGTTTGTTTCGTTACTTTCTAGCAAATAAACATTTATAGATTTTCTGGATTTCAATGGAATAATATTTTATATCATTATTTGTCATTCAAATATATACAAATATACTATATATTATTTGAAAATGTTCAATTAATATGTGTAAAACTGTATAATTTCATAGAACATAATTTTTGTTTTATAAAGAGTGTATATTTTATAGATGATAATAGACCTTTTACGAAATATAATAAAAAATAAGATACATACTGAAATTATTTATAAATTCAAAAAATTATACCTAAAAAAGAAATTGCAAGATTTAATTAGTCCACCTCGATATATATATATATATAACTAATAAAGTGAGAATTGTTAAAAAAAAGTTAGAATCAGATCAAATTAATTATTTATGAATCCTATAAAAAATGACATATTCTACGAATTAAGAAAATATCCTTAGAATATCATAAAACACCTAGTAGTATACAAATATTCATCTAAATAAATATTTTTAAAATATTATTTTGAAATATGCTAAATAAAGGCGTTTAGTAGTATTTCTAGAATATTTCTCATAAATCAAAATAATTTAAATAGATTCCAGCATTCGACTAAGAACTGTTCAGTGCTGTGTAGAAGAAGTAGACAAACTATATATCCATAATAGTCAACAACGTCTGAAAGATGTTTACTTCTTCATATCAGTTTGGTTAAATAACTCGTCTCTCTATAATTATCCCTAAAAAAGTTGTTTCAACATTCTCTGCAAAAAAATGTTGTATATACATACTTAAACAGACTATGAAAAAGTTATAAGCAAAGTTAAAAAGATGCGTGAGAAATCGAACCTTTGCACTCGTTCGCATCGGTGGCTGTAGCGCGACCCCAAGGTCTGTCGAAGAAGAATTGTTTACACTTTTCGCAATCGCGTCCATCCGTGTTGTGACGGCAGTCGCAGGTCAGCAATCCGTCTTCACCGACAATACACCTAGATGCATGTCCATTGCACTTACACCTGCCTCCGACCGTAAAGTCCGATACCGCATAATGATTTGCCAATGCCGTGCTCATAGTTGTGGGTGGCGACGTTGCCGATGTCGCCGAGACATAGCTCATTTCCTGTAACTCCGGGTCATTCGATTGCATTGCTTGCGGCGCCAAAACTTGATGCACCGACGGCAAACCGGTCGACTGTGGGTCCCGCAAATGTGTGAACGCAAACTTCTGACTCTTGAGTTTCTCCTCTCGTTCGCGCTCTCGTTTCTTCGCTTCTTCCAATGTTAAACCATCGTCGGGACCTTCAATAAGTGTTTCGGCATTTTGTAGTGGCATGTGAAGACGATTGAACACCACTTTGATATCAGTTACAGTCACCCAATCCTGAAGTACGGCCGAATTGTCAAAGTTAAATGCCGAGGGTCTCTCTTCTAACGTGCTGAAGGCAATTCTATCGACACCGAAGCTATCTACACCGGAGTGTCGATGACTATCGGTACATCTTGGTTCCTGTTCATTCGCACGGGTAATATTGACACGATTGGGTTTGCCGTAGACTTTGCGACATTGTGATGAGTAAAATTGAAAGGGTCGCCAAGTCTTTCCATAGTCCATTGATTTGTAAATGGCAATTGAATCGGGTTTCGGTGACTTTGGACAAAACTGAAGACTCACGTAAGTTAATTCGTACTTTTTTCCAAGCGACAACACAAGAGTAACATTATCGGGCGGTGCGGAAAAACTTTGCGAAGTAACCAGGGGTTCACTTCGCCAGCAGGTTACGTTGTTGGGATTGTTCAAGTCGGTAAGATAACTGGCCGGAAAGCGTTTCAATGGGTTCTTGTCATCGCAAATATGACAAGAGCTGATACTGCTGGTGCCTCCCGGTTGGTTGATTATATCGCAATACTTGTCTGGACGGTTGGTTCCACAAGTTGATGATGCTTCCACTTTGGCACCGAATGCCGCGTTCACAAAGTCGGGGGTACATTTACGAGGTCGTCCGTCGCAGTAACACGGATCGTTCTCCAACTGACTGGAGAACATTTTTGAATAATTATCGGCAAAAACCAATTTTGATACTGACAACAGACCGACTAACGACAACAACAATTGGAACCGGCTCGCGGACGACATTTTGAAAATCATTTCTGATCGAATCCGCGCAAAATTCGTTTAGTTTCACGAATCACCGGCAAACAATCGGCTAGCTGTCTTTGATAAATTTAGAGCAACATGTCTGCGGGGGAATTTGCGAAGAGCGCAACTCACTTCCCCCCTTTTTTTATTGGCACACCTGTTATCCAAAAGAGTTCACATAATTGGATCTACGTAGCATCAAATGTGCTTGATCCACATCAACAATATAACTCAAAAATTGCAAACACTTTACACTCTATTTACGTTTTTATTTTCTTTTATTATATCTTATTGTTGTATTTATTAATTATGTTAAGCACACCAATCAAACACGTTAACACTAAACACAATGATCACTCAGGATTTTTTGATTGATATAATTAAAGTATTTTTGAAATGAATGCGAATTTTACGATCGGAGGCCCCGCGAACACGTTCGAAGCGGTGAATGAGACAGAACAAGAAATATTACCCACGCATCATTTTCAGAGGCAGTCTGCCGCTAACTAAAGTTCGCTCTCGCTATGTATCTACATCCGAGCGGTTCAAGTCCCTCCCTGTGAGCTCGATCTCCCCACCTACCCTCTCCTTTCTCTGTTACCGTGTCCCCTTCCATTTGTTCCACCAATGATCTTTTAACATTGTCTACCCCTCTACCCCCGGACAGAGTCATTCTCACTACACGCAAACTATATCCAGAAGGGATGCTACGTGTGTTTTAGTCCATAGGCAGCGGGCTCGTTCGAAAGTAAAGGTCTCTTGTCCGAGAATCCATGAACATAATAAGAAGAGAGAGATCTGAATGGAAAGAAAATCATGTGTTACTACGGCATTCTTTATTTGTCTTCTTTTTATGTCATGTACAAATAAAACATTAAATTGTACACTCTGACAAAATAGAAACTAACTGAATAATGTTATATGAATAACATTAGTAAGTTAGTTTACAATGTATGAGAAGATTAAAGTGAATTTCATAGTGAAAAAAGTAATCGAACAATAACAATTATAAAGTATATAAATAACTTTACAAATATTGTACCTCATTCCAAAAAATTTATGTCGTAGGAATATTAACATAATTTTGTTTCTCTTTACATGAATATTCATGGAGCTTAATAAAAAACCATATTTTCATTATAAGAATAACATATGCATTATGTGGTATTCTTGTGAAAAGTCTATCCTCATGTATCCTTAAAGTATTCATTATCATATTCAATAAATTAAAATACATATTCTCTTGTTATATATTTTTTAATGACACATTATATTATATTTTATGGATTATTAAATTTACCGAAATTCTTCTAACAGTCTATCTCGAAAACATAAATGCCTAAAATGTACCACCATCATTGTTATTTGACATTTTATTTTTCATTGTCATTTAATAATGCCAGAATTATATATAAAAATTAATCATATTTAAGATAATATTAATAATAAAAAAACAGCATGTAATTTACTGAACTTATAATTATTCATCATTTATAAAAATGATGGCAGTTTAATCTTAAGGAAAATAATGAATGAATCATATTTTTCATTTAAATCAAATAAATGATTCTAAATCGTATAAATAGAGTTAAAGTATGCTTTAACATCACTGACGTATCTTCACTGTTAGAAAATCAGAATACATCTCCCCAAGCGGCTTTCAGTTTACAGCCACTTAATATGAAGGATAATTTTTCTTCAACCAACAACACTTGGAATAAGCTGTCAATCTTGCGTATCGTTATATAACACGTCTAGCATATTAATCTCCAGCATCATTTTAATTAGTCTTATTATTTGGTACACCAATTTGGACCCTCCTTAATTGATCATTAAAACGCTCCGTTTAATATTTGTCAACATTGGACCACCTTTCATCGCCTGACCTATTATCAAATGAAAAAGTTCTAAAACGTCATTTAATTTTGCGACCGTGAACAATAATTTAAATTGATGTATCATTACGGAAGCCAGTATCAATAAAAAAAAATCTCATCGCGTGTTCATTCTTCATGAAAATCAAATCATGCGTTAACGACATTGCAAATTTGACGAAGATTCGGTTAGAAATGAGGTATCTTAGTAGATCCGGACAAGACAGATACTAGCTGGTTGTTTGGCAGCGTCACGCGATTGTTGTGCCAAAGAAAAGACCCGCTCTCGTTCGCTCGTTTAACGAGACAGGTCGAAATATCGTGACGCTCTGGCGCAAATCGCCAGAGCTGCAAAGTAGTGAGAATTCCGCGAAGCTCCTTTGCAATCTCCACGCTTGTTGGTCGATTTTGTCGATTTTTTCACCCTTCAAAAAGTACGATTTTTTTTAATTATACACAGAGAATGCCGATTGGTTACGGACCGTGTTCGGTTTCGTTCTATGAAACTATGCCTATAATCAGGCATGGCCGACCATGTAGGCCGAGAGATAAAAAAAAGACCAAAAGGTCGCAGAAAAAAGAGCAAAAATAATTTTTAACTTATCGCCGAGCGAGAACATTATGTTTAAATAGATCACAACGCATCAATGAAGAGATGTTCCTTTTTTTCGTCGCTGTCTGGTGCGAAAAATACTGTTAAATGAGATTGATCGAATGAAGTATGAGAAAAAAATTCTTTATGACAGAATCTGTTAAATGAGAAATTTTATGTTTGATTAATTGATGGATGTAAAACGATTTATGGATGGTTCCATTCAATTTATTTTGCTTGTTTTTAGTACTTACTGTTTTTATTTATAGTTTTGAATCAATAACAAGTAACAACGTAATCGTGTTACAGCAACAATTATTTTACTTTGGATAAAGAAAAAATGATATTTTTTACATTTTTGTAAAATTGTAAATATCGGAATTGTATAAAAAATTATATTCTTTTAGTATATAGATTAGAAAGAAATAAAAAGTAAAAATTTACATTTTTTAAGAAATACAATTAATATTCAAACAATTTAATTACAAATGTAAGTTCATACATTTTTTGATTTAACATTCTAAATTTTTTATTTCATCAATTTATTCATTTAGTTAAGTGTTATTAATATTGGACATTGTTTTAATCTTTATAAATAATTTACATGAAGAGGCCAAATTGCTATCCTGATTGGTCCGTGTTAAATGGCATGTCGAATATAAAATTTAATATAATACAAGATTAAATAATTTTCAAATAACTATTATTTTATATATAATAAAATTGGATTATAATACAAATTAAATTTTTCAAGCATTCCCTATTTTCTCATGAGTTTTCTAGTTTATTGTTTATTTTCGATTTTTTCATCAAATTTCGATTTTTTAAACAAATTTACGAATTTTTCATGAGACTTGGATTTATTTAAATTTTTAAACATGCATTTTTAAATAATTTGTTTGCTTGTTCAATATTACTATCATTTATCAAGTTAACATTATTAAATGTCATTGTTTCGTTTTTAATTATATATCTCGTAGGCATATATAATATACATTACGAGAATCCATGAACAATGTAATCAAACTATGTTAAAAATTAATCAAATAAAATAAAAGTTTTGTGCGGTTTATGCTTTTTATATGAAAAAAACTTTTAATGTGATTATGACAAGCTATCCGTATTTATTAACAATGGTTTTTAAAATATCGATTTTATATATACATATATATATAGAAATTATATAATAAATATTAATTCGTATTTATTAATTTTCATCGAAATAATAATTTATTTATATAATTCAATTCTTGCCGAAATTTGTTCAAAGCAGTTATATAAATAAAATATTTATTTTTATTTTTCTGTTTCATAATATTATCTGAATATTAAGTTAAAAGGATTTTAGTAAGAAGCACTTACTAAATCACTAAATTAAATACAAAGTTTAACTTTATACAAGGATGCTTTAACTTTAAACTGCATGCTTGTGTGACCTAAAGTAATTTGCAAGTAAGTACACCACGTTCCTTAACGTGAGATAATACAGTACATATACATCCTTACCACATAATAAGTGCTAGCCGATGATTAGGAAACATACCATTTTGAGAATTTAAAATACTTAGACTCAAAATAAGGTGAAATAAGTTTTCATTAAAGACAAATTTCTTAACACAACTTCTGTAATTACTTTCGTAATTACAGAATTATATATATATATTTATTATTCATTTCGGTATTTTCTCATAATTAATAAGAGTATATTACAGAAGTTAGCAGAATCATAAATTATGAAGTTTAATCAGAATCAGAAAAGAAACGAATTTGTTGAAAGTCACAAATGTCCCTACCATCTAAATGAAACGATTTATCATACCCATTGTTCACGAATGCATTTGTTTTTCCTTCAACGGCGCGTTATACGTGACTACCAGTTGCCCAATTTGAACATTTACATCCGTACTTTTAAACAACCTGGTGAAAGGAAGTCGATTTCTTTGCTTCTCACATCAAAAAGCAAGACTGCGCATATAATTTAAACTATCTTGAAGAATTTTGAATGCATAAATTCATTATTCTTGGGAATTATCAATAAATTTACGATTCAATGAAAAATTTTATGTTAATTGGACGTGAGCAAATAATTTTAGGGAAATATATTTGATTAATTAAATGTATTACTTATATTTAAATAAGTACACGTAAGAAAAAGATTTATTAATACTTACTAGAATTATAGGAAAAAGTACCATACAATATAGGTATCAGGACGTATCGGGTTACATATTGAATAAATTCCTATACTAATTTAAGACCAATTTCTACTTTTTCAAGTAAATTTTACTATAAATATAGCAAAAATTTTTTACACTTTTGCAATTTTTATTATACTAGCTGAATTCCCCGCTTCGCCCGGGCAAAAGCCTATATGATTCCTTCCCTATTTATATCGTCTATGAGTCTTCTATGAGTCTATGATTCTCTCCAGTTTCACCCGAGATACTTCCATGAACGCCCTATGACATCCCTATGACATACCAATGACATTCTTTGGGATGAAGGAATGTCATTGGTATGTCATTGTTTGTTGTATGTTATGTTGTATGTTATAATTTTTTTTAAACATCAAAAGTTTATATCGCAAACTTACAACACTTTGGAGGCCTAGGGTTATGTATTCCCTCGAAATTTGGTTAAAATCGGTTCAGTAGATTTTACGTGATTAACATATACAAACAAAGAAACATTATTTGAATTTCATATATTACTAAGAATAAGGATTGGTATATATATTTCTTGAATATATGATACGATACGTCCTGATGCCTAGATATGCCTAGGTATAGGACTTTTTCCTGTAACTTTTTTCGTGTAAGAACTAAAACTCTTAATAAATGAAATGCTGCTTTAGATAAGATAATATCTGAAGTTATATACATAATTTTATTAAGACACAATTTATTTAACTTAAAACGCATTTTTTGAAAATTTATTATAAATTCAACATTATATTTTTTAATTATGATACGTATATATTTTAAATATAAACAAAAATTAAAAAATAATATTTTTCAGCTGCATTTTGTTGGAACAAAATTTTTGAAAATTTAATCTTATCTTGAAATAAGAAATAGATTAGATTATTGTTTTCGGCACTTATTAATTATTGTCATATTATTTTGATATACGGGAAACAAAACGTTTAATATAGGGGAGATTATGCGTTTACTGTGACACATGTTTCAAAGTCAACCATTTTCCACCGACGATATCATTGTGTAAAGTTTAATAGCCAATATTCGGCATTTCATCCTACAGCGGTTTGTTGCTGACAAAAGCTTGTTTTGATACCATAATAGTTGACTTAGGGTACAGCACAATCTCAGTAAAGTCACAAGTCAACGCAGATTGACTTAGCGTAACTAAACATAGTGTGAATGATGAGTTACAGGATAGCAAGATAGATTTACAGATTAATATTATAATTAATATTCTATTCTAATTATTATCAATAATAATATCAATTTTAATTTCCAATATTTTACCTTATATATAATAACAAATTAGATTATACATTTAATCACAGTTAATTTCAATTGCATTTAGAAATTCATTAAAAAGCAAAAATAACACCTACAGATTTAATATGTAAAACCTCAATTTTCACATAAATAGAAGTATAAACAAAGTTAGCAAATGTATTTAATTAAAAAAAAAAATAAAATCATCAAAAGTGACATAGTTATTAACAATAAATATTAATCTCACATACGTATAACACAATCGTATAACTATCTAGATTGGATATAAAACCAATTAACAAAAATGGGCGACAGGAGATCGTTATGTGACCTCAACGCTCGTGACAACTTAATTCAGTTCACGTCATCCACGCGCTTCAACAAAAGCTCCGAATCATCTATTTTTTCTTTTCTAATAAATAATCCATCCGCAATCGAATCTATCGAATGAAGTACACTTTTCTTACTAGTCTTCTTTAATTATTATAATTAATTAAAACTTCAAACTAATACTAATTAAATTTCCCATTTTTATTGTATTGAACGCAAAATAATTTTTCAATATACAGAATAAAAATAGAAAATAGATACATAAGCATGAAACATTAATTAATTATAAGATTGTTTAAATCTTCAATCAAAATGTCTAAAAAATATGTAAATAATAATATCATAGTTCATAAAAAAGCTTACATTCCTAAATGAGCATTAATGTATAAGAACATGCAAAGGAACAAGAAATTGTCACAACTGCCTATTTTAGCCGAGCAAATAAGTTTCCTTTGCTCTAACAAGATTCGCTTCAACACGTGAATATGTGCTAGTACGTGAACCGGCTGCGATTCTGCAAAAAGCATAATTATTAGGGTATTTGTAGCAGGTGGTCGTAATGCTTTTCATACTCTTTTCCCGCTTTATATTTTGCAGCATATTCTCCTTTTATCTGCCTATGTTACACACTTATTTTAAATATATAAACGGGCGACTGCCAGGAGAGGACTTACCCGTCAGCAAATCGAAGCAAATCCTCTTTTTCCAACTTGTCTCTCATCTCTACATTTTAGATTCAAAATCAACCTAAATCTTCAACCAGTAAAATGAATTTAATGTAATTTAATTTAATCAATATAAAATGCAATATTTCGAATAAGACAGTATAATTTGAAAAAAATTTTTTTGAGAATTTCGTAATTAGAAGTATAACAAAAAAAGCGGAATGATTTGTCGAGGATTCATCAAACGATAGAAACGTAACATATCTAGGAGAACCATAACGGCAAGAATCTATTAATCGAATTAATTTAATCTGCTTGATGTGGAATCAAGCACGGTGAGGCGTGATAACGTTTCTGACTTTAGGATTAAGCCTTTTGGAGATTAAAATTTAAAACTTCATGTTTAGTGACCACTGTGAATATCATATCAAACCTTCTTACACAGTTTCCTGTCTTCTACGTTCCCTTCTTGCTCGATAAATCGCATTCCGCTGCAACTATTTCTTATGTTTCATTTCTACATCTCATCCTATTTATGTTGCTTTAAAAGGGATATCAAATTATATATGTAATTTTAAATGTTTCAATACGATTATTAGGAATACATCTTTATCATTTACAATTTAATAATATAATATGACATTAAATATTTATAGTACGTTTATTGTTCATAACCATAATTTTTTGTGTGAAAAACAATAATTTCTCAGTATTGTATAAAATAATGCATGTTAAATAAAAATGTAAATCAATAACAATTTAAATGTATTATTTATACATTGCTAATTTTATCCTACTAATATATAAATATTAATGTATGGATGTTTGTTTGTTTGTTTGTTCGAGGGGTTGTCTTTATTTTTTTATATATTTTTATATATTTATTTATTTATAAATATTAAATAAGTAAAGTAATTTAACATATAAAACTGAACAATACATTAATACTGTAAATGTTTAGATATTTATTTTTTATATCATCAAAGATTTAATAACTTATTTATAGAATCGAAAATTTGAATGAAACTATTATCGAATAGTATATGTATATGCAAAGAACATATTATTTCTGAAATACTATACAATTTCGTATGTATAATAAACTGAACTTTGGGGAATTATTGCCTTGCTTATGATGTTTTCTGATATCACACATATAAAAAAGTAACTGAAGCTTAAATTCAATAAACTGCATAAAATAACAACTTAATGGTTTGATTATAATACTATTATAAGTGTTTTTAATATGATTTAAGAAGTTAAACACAGAGCTCAATCAATCTAAAAATTAATGTGTAAAATTGAAAATTTACTGAACTTTCAGTAGTACAGGAACAGATGCAAAATTTTGCGAAAACTTATTGAACTTTTAAATAAAATATTATTGAAAGCTCATGAAAAAAACATGGTAAAAGCAATAATTCTCAATAAAAAATTAAATAATTTTGAAAACTCTTTTTAGAATAATCGTGCTCTATGTGTACATATTTGTTAAACAATTTCTATTAAAAAATATGTATCACTTTTTGCAATAACAAACAAATAAGTAATATAGTGTATACTATCTTTCATTCACGAGAAAATATAAAATTCACATAATAACACGAGCTTTTATCACATGGAAAATGTGATGTTTTGCAAGTTATAAAAAAAAATAATACAATGAAAACTAAAAATCAAAATCAAAATATGTAAATACATAATACAATGAACGCTGGCATGCAATAATGGAAAATATTCTTCCATCTATGTCCTACATTTATTATGTAAAGTGTATATACGAAATATTAATTTTTGGCTGAAATGTAGTTATAAATATTATGGTAAAAAGTATGGATTAAACTATAGAAATAATAAAACTCATTTATCATTGCTATTCATTTATTCTTTTTGAATAAAGCTCATATTTTATAAAAAAAATATTGGTAAAACATATTGACCATTTACACGATTATATATTTGCAATCATTTAAAAATTTAAATGTAACCAGTTTGATCGTTTAACTTTCCATATTTCAAAAAATATACAGACAATAATAATAAGAATATTAATATTCCAATGAAACTCATTTTTCCTAAAAAAATCTACTGATTGTAATTTTGCAAGTCCAAAATTATAAGGTTCTTGCTTATAAAAAGATGAGTGAGTCTCTTATAGAAAATAACATTATATCAGTCTGCTTTAGATATTTTTGTATAATAAAAATTCCAAGAAATGTAAATATAAAATGAATAAAACATTGTTTAAAGCTTATGTTATATTATATTATTAAAACTAAATGTGAAAATACATTATAAATAAATAAAATAAATCTAACGAAAAAAAGTTTATGGAATCACTCATCTCTCATGGATTATGTTAGGAACAACACTGGCACTTTTATAACTCTTTTCTTTTATTCATTCAAATATCACGTATTGGTTCTGACTGCATTTTTATGAGAGAAAAAAATGATGAAATGATTGCACATTCAATAAAGTTCACTATCACAAGATTTTTCACTGAACTAGCAAAAAATCGTGTAGTCGAAATACGATAATATTGTTTTTGGCATGTTGAAAAAACAAGTGTATTCGAAGCATTAAAATAATTTATATTTTATTCCGAACATCCATCATTTTTTTCAATCAACATTTATTCTTTCCGATCAATATGACATTTTTATTAACTATGTTATATTAATCGTAATATAATTCATATATTCAATAATCTAGTTATCTAAATATATATATATATTTATATAATATATTTGTATATGTATATAATTTTTATACCTTAACTTAGATTGTTTTCTTGTAGAAATAATTCTGACCATTTTCATTTTCTTTTCTTTCAGTTTCTTCATTTTTTCCATATTTTATTTTTCTTTATTGTAATTATATGTTTACCATAGCATTCCCAATCGGTTTTGCTAATCCATTTGTCTAAACTAGCTTGCGACATTTAAATATTCAAGCAGACAGTGGACCAAAAATTTCTGTACACACTATGCATTCGTATCGTCCATTCCGTCATAAATTGCTTGTAAGTGCACATTATATCGCATATACCATCACAGGACAAACTATTAATTTAAATTAATTCACGCTTCAAATAATCTCCAATTATTAATTTTCTTGAAACTCACTCGAGGTAATTTGAGTAGATTTTTCACTGCATCTGAATAACCTTATTTGATTATACCACTGTATTTAAAAGTGCTTGCGAAATCAAATGTCAAATTTATTAATTATAAAATGTATTATTACGCGAGTTGTTTATCTTGCATTAGAATTGCGTTAAAATTAATAAAAAGATTTAAGTATTTCATTTACTAACATTAGATAATGAGACAAAAATAAGTGTACAAATTTTTGGTGTCAGCTAATAAGCATACATTGATTTATTTTTGTTATTTTCTTGTTTCTTTTGTTTTATGAAAATTTGTATAGAACACTTGGTGAGAATCCGAGTGGTTATTAATATACACATATGAATTAGGTCCCACAATTTCACTTTTACGATTAGATTTTTCTGCCGATCAAACTATTGCCATGATATCATTTTTATTTCAAGCGGTTAGACATTTACGAAAATATCATTTACTGTCATTTTCCCCAGATTTTAGAATTTTTATCAGTAGTAGTCCTGTTTACACCATATTTATTTTTAAAGATCTACGTTTTTTTTTTTTTTTTATTTATTTTTGGTTTTCTTTATTTGTTGCTTTTATTTTATTTTTTTTTGTTTGTCTTAATCATATAAAAAGTTATTTTGTCGAACTTGAAAGTAGAAAATATGAACTGATTTTGCTCCGAAAATCATATTACGTGTCGAAGGGCAGTGTCCGATGAAGTTGACTTCACGTGCTACTATTCTCTTCACATTTGAAACGATATGTATTTTCGTTTATGAAAAATAAAGCTACTTCATTTCATGAACGATCATTTTTATTGAAAAGTTAATGGCAAATCACATACACTTTATTTTACACTCAAGCACAATTGTAGTAAATTCTGGTCAACCGGAAGAAACGTCTCAATGCCTCTTGTGTTTAATACAATTGTACACAAATACACTTTTTTATATTTACGAATAAATTATATTTTTGGTGTATTTGCTTATGCACATTATCTAATTTTCTACGTAAATATTAAGATTTGCTGTGTTACGGAAATGGTCTTATCATAAAATGGTAAATACTCAGACTTTTGTTAAAGACTTTTTCAAAAATACACGACTAGAACTGATAGAAATGCCAAAATCATTGAAAAAGACTAGAATACAGTGAGTTATTAATGCTAACGGGGAAGAATGAACATTAATTTAGAATAGTCAAAATTTTTCTATCACATGTTCACCGTTGTGATTAAGTGTAGAATAATGTTACAGCCACGCAAAAATATTGACATCACATCACTCGACAGTTTTGTATTGAAATGTGCACGAAATAGTCGAGTGGATTTCACATAGCTATTCATCATATACTTAAAAATGCCGAGAAATTTTTTTTACAAAATCTAACAAGCGAATAGGTTGTTTTATTTGATATTTCTATGCTTGTTTTTTCTTAATTATAATTTACGAGCATCTGCTTGGTATTATTTTATTTTACAAGATAATAGTCGACTATCACTGATTCCGATTCTGCAGTTTTCTGGTACCAAAATGTCGGGGAAAATACCTGTTGTGCACCATACAAATAAGACATAAAAATCTTGTTAATAGGTTTCCATGCTTTCATTAACGTATAATTAAATTCAGTATTTTATTTCCATCCATTCTCGTCCAATTTAATTTAAACAAATGTATTTACCAGAAATTGTATAACCAGAAATTGTTTATTTACGTATTTATTTGAAATAACAGTAAAAGAGAAATAGGAATGTTTATGAACTTCATTTAAATTACTTAAAGCTTTTGAATAAATAAACATATAATTGTTAATAAAATAATTATTATAATAAAATTATAAAAATATGTAAAATAAATAATTAGAAACTTTATATTTACGATATTCAAACTTATTAAGAGTTATTAGTTAATATTTATTAAGTTATTTAGCGTTTTTCAACTAAAACATATAAACGTAAATTTTCTTAGAATATACTTTTATCATAAAAAATTTGTATTTTGCACAATTCTGCAGTAATTTCAGAATTAAAAAATAAAACGACACTTCGAATACTTTAATAAATATTCTTGCGTATATGGAATCTTAATATTATATGCCATAAAACTGAAAGAGGATATGCATTTGTGCAATATTTTTATCAGAAGTATATTCTTATGAACTGATGGCATTGAAACGTTCAAATCACAATCAGACTCCCTTTATTACTTTTTATCGATTTTTTTTAATTGTCTATTTTATTCATCACCATCAAACGAGACTCATAATAATTGTGTCCTAGTCAGTGTCAATGTAAAATGAAATATAATTATAAAATAAGAATATACAGTAACAAAGGAGTAACAAAATAAAAAATGCGGTGTAAGGTTAAAATTCCAAACGTGTATTTTTTTAATTGTAATTTGCAGACTGATCACTAATCACTCTTCTCGCTATCTCACTCTGTTTTTTCTCGCTTTCTCATTCTCTCTCACTCTCTCCCTCTCTTTTTCTATACGTAACACCTATGTATAATCACACTGCCAATTAAAACTTAAAAACTAAATCCAATATATTAGATATTAAATAATTATAATAAATGATAAAAATCATAATATATAATAATCAATCTATATCATAATAAGAGTAATGTAATACTTATAATAATCAGAAATATATTAATTTTAAATAATTGTAATTTCTAACAAAACGTCCACACCCCCGCAACATCGTCGTAGAAAATTTACCTCGAACTTCATCATAACGCGTTCGGAATAATGCTTCGTGTTTTCCTTATTGCCATTTATAAGTCTAAGATATATAACATCAACAATATTTTAAACAAAATACGCATCCACGATCATATATAAATATATATAGATTCATATTCATATAAATATAAAGCAATGTCTCAAAATTTCCTATACCGTGCAATGATTAAAAAATTAATTAACGTATAAATAGTTATTTTTCGTTTACAAAAGTCATACAATTTGTCCTAATTTTGGTGTCCCAAGGACGAGTGTCGTAAAACACATTTAAACAACATTCGTATTATAAAAAGATCAAAAAAATAATAATCGTAATAATAATTATTATAATATTAATAATAGTAATATTAATAATAATAATAGTAATAATAATAAAGGATAGTCAAATAAGGGGCAAAATGAAAGTAAACACACAAACGTAAACGGAAGTTATTCGTACGTGGAATATGCGCTCGAATGAAGAAACAATAGTCTTTCGTGATCGCTCTCCTTAGGATTTTTGATTGATACTTGCATCTGTCTGGAGGTTTTCTTCTACCTTTGAGAAATGTGCATCCATTTAAAATGTTATTTCGCAAAAAATATCGTTATCCTCTCTATAAAATTGTTTTAATTCATACGCAACGCTTGATCGTATTTTGTTCTTTTTTTATTTTTTTGTCTCTGGTTTATTTATTTATTACTTCTTTTTCATTCAGCACTTCGGCGCATGACGAATCGACTATCCACATTGAAGACAAAACCAAAAATTCATTATTATACGGAGAGAAAAATGCTTCAACATCTAACAATCGCATCTAACAATTAAAGTCACATTAACCGTATACTATCGCAATCAAAATTCACACTGAATTCAACAGAAAACATTTGTTCTACACCAAGTTGTCTTAGTTCTTTCGATTTTTAAATATATTTTAGCGATTTTTTTTCATTTTAATTTTAGTTCTTTCTCTCTGTGATATATTTTTTTAATACAATATGATTATGTTAGAACGTATAATTAGTTGAATAACGGAACTAAAACTACGAATATTTGTAAAAACGTTGCTCTGTGGATGTCTTAATATATATTTTTTTGTAATTTCTTTTTTATTTAATCTTTTTGTGTTTTTATTTGTTTTTCTTTCTTTTTCTTTCCTGTTTTAATAATAATTTTCTCGGATGTCTGACTAATTCTGCTTTTTGGATGGACTGGGCACCGAAGTAAATCGCAAGCACAGCTCGAAGAGAGATCAGCGCCCGAATATCAATGTTTAATGTCACAAATTCACTGAATCTATATCGAGCTGTTTTATAGAATATCAAGTCATCCAGGATTTTTTACGAGTTTTTTGCCACGATAATCGTACACGCGTCGGCAGAAGAGAACCATATCTGAAGGTACAGGAATCGGCGGCTGTCGACTTTTCCGAGGATATATCTGTTGACCCGGTGGAACTATCAAGCCAGGACTTTCTAACCCTTCTTCGATTCGGCGCAAATTTTTTCGGTATCTATAAGAAATTAAAAACATTAATTAATCCGTTATTAAAATGATCAATTATCAAAACCAAAATTATCTCATGTTTTTAATAAATATTAAAGCATCTGTATCATTAATGAATAAAGTGAGAAACAAGATTTCTCTATTATATCTTTTCATATTTGATTATGTCTTTATCTATTATGTCTATTTATATTTGATTCGTATCAATTATAAGTAACTTACCGGCAATATTCATTAAATGTTAAAATGTAGCATTTGTCTTCAATACAAGCGACACTGTTCGCATCACGATGTCGAGAAGCAAACACTTCGTCTTCTGTATCAAATTCTGTTCGACCTTGTTCGGTATGTTCAGGTCTATAGTACCAAAGTAGTGAGAACATCATTTCACCTGTTGAAATACATTAATGAATATTAATAAGTATTAATATAAATTATCATAATAATATACTATTCACTTTTCATGTCCAACAAATTTTCTCATATTGAATGTATGTTTAGTAAAAGCGATATATTAATTTACTCAATACAAATTTAATAAACTATTTACCATCGTCAGGATTTTCCCATAGAGCTGCAATTTTGGCTACAAAAGGAAGATCAGCTTTTCTTGGTCCACTTTTCAATAAAACACAGTCACGTGGTCGCAAGACATCACCACTTGTATGCCTCATGCTGGCGTAACACTTTCTAATAGCGCTTTCTTCATTCTGTCACAATAAAATGATTATTAATATCTATGAAATATCTCTTATTGTAATTATGAAAATTAGGAAAATTCTTAACTTAGTGAAAAACTTAGTAAACTTTGAAGGTCTTCTTTGTAGAGTCAACTTACCGTCAAATAAACTTTGGCCTCGTATGGTTCACCTTCCCAATTCCAACCGTTGCTCCACTTCGGCTTCATAAATAATCTTTTCGCCATCGTCAAATTGTCACAAACAACTTTGTTTTCTTCCACTTTGTTGACAACTTTCTTATTAGGTTTCTTTACCAGCTTCGTTCTCTTTTTCTTCATCAACATCTTGCTTGACTCTTCTACGACATCATTAGTCTTAGGCTTGAGAAGACTTTTTACCGTCATATCCTTCTTTTCCTTCTCCTTCATCTCTTGTACTTTGGAACACTTCGTATCTGCAACTTTCAGCTTTACTTCTTTTACCTCTTGCGCTTTAACTTTAATCCTATTCTTTGTCCTGGGAACTGGTAATTTGGTCTTTTGCTTTACAACTACTTTGTTCTTCGATGGACAAGTCTCCATTTTTACTGTGCTTTCCTTGTCGTTACTGACCTTTTCCACCTGAGTTTTTTCCACCTTGGTCACCTGAAGTTTCTCTGGAACGACTGACTTTTGAACTTGACTCTTCTCCGTCTTTTTGTCAACTGCATTCTTTATACTACTGATCTTTTCAGTAACGACATTTTTCAGTTTATTCGTAATCTTCTTTACCACCGAACTCTCCTTATCGGTTTTCTTCTCTTTTTTTGGTTGCTGTTGTTTCTTTTTGATCTCTTTTTCTTTCTTTTCCGTCATCTGCAAACTCTTCATTACCACATCATTTATTGTTTCCATGATAGAACTCTCTGTAGCGTTAGTTTTGATGATATTATTACTCTGAACCTTCTGTGTGATCTTCGGTTTCTTCGCAGGAACCAAAGAAGGTGCATCAGCTGATTTCCTTTTCTGCAATTTCTTTTTCGTAACTTCTTCTTTGACTTTGACTTCTTCAATCAATTGCTCTTCCTTACAAATCTCTTCCTTGCTTTCTTCTTTTTCTTCTTCTTCCTCTTCTTCTTCCTCCACTTCTTCTTCTTTGATTTCCTCTTCCGACATTCCGTCAGCAGACAAAGTTCTGTGGTTGTTGTACTTCCTTTTCTTCTTTGGATCCACACGACTATCCACTGAGAGTTTTCGCTTTGTAGTTGGTTGTTGACTGTTTGCTAGTACAAGTTGTTCCTTTCTATCTTCTTCAACGGTTTCCGGTACCGTCGGTTCATAATCGGGTTTCTTCCAGCCGTCGTTTTCAATTGCCACGGAATCACTTAGTTCTTCCTTGACTTCTGTGTCGTTTTCTAATTTGTCATCGATTAAGATCCCGGAGTCTTTGTCCATCTCCATGATCGCCATTTGACACTCTTTCGCACATTGCTCACACTTCAGGCTCTCGCACTTGTACTCGGACTCACACTTGACATTACAGTTGGCCACACAAGTCAAGTTCTCCGTGATATCCATGCTGCAGGATTCACACTTTACGTTGTTATTCTCCAATTTCAGGCTCGGACAGCTCGTCGTGGAAATTTTCTCCGTTGGCGACAGTGTTTCCAGTTTAACGTCGCAGGTCGACGTGCATGCATGCTTCTGACAGCTACACTTCTGCAGTTTACCATCCACACAGTTTTTATCATCCTGCAAAATTTTACATTTCAATATTATTTTTTTACGAAAAATTGGAATAGCATATATTAAAGATGTAATTTAATGTTAGAGAGATATTTTGAATTGTTCAAAGAAAATTCTTAATGCACTTCAACATTCTAAATATTTAATTACCTTAGAGAGACAATTAGAATTCTGATGACGATTGTGCGCGGAGACATGATTGTGTGCCGGGGTTAGCGTGGATTGGTTTTGACTCTGATGACTTCGATGATTATTTAATTGGACGCGATCCGTGTCCCAGGCGTTGGCCCCGTGAGGAGGCGCTAGACCCGCACGCCCCCTCGCAGGGGAAGGTGGCCCAACCAAAGCGCTGGGTGGCAATGACAGACCGGGCCCTGAAACTACTGGCGCTCCCTTACCATTACCAATAAGGGGCCCAGTATCCACGTTTTTTGGACATGACTGCATCGGGCATGGACAGCTTTGAAAAGCCGCATCTGCAATTATTCATTTGTTATATTAGAATAAAATCTACCAACTTTTATAACAATTTTAATGATAAAATGATTGATATTTAGTCGAATATAAACATTTTTCATGCAAAATATCAATTTTCGTAGTTTTCGACAAAGTTTTTTTATTATATAATACGCATAAAAAAATTTCTTCTATAAAAAATTAATTTCTTGACCTTAGAAAAATTCTTTTTTAATATTAGTTTAAATCTTTATTCAAGAAAATGTGGACAAATCTTCTGTATTAAAACAAAATTTAGTTTAAAAAAATGCTTACTTAAACTAAGTCATTTAATCAAGAACAAATTCTTTACTTAGAACTTTTATTTTCATAGTATGAAGATTTTTTGGAATTCTTGTAATATAATAATAATTCTTACAGCGTTATTAATATTCAAGTTCATTACTGCAATTATATTATGCTTATAAGTGACACAAAAATGAGTTACTTCTAAAAATGATGGAAACAGAATACGAATAACAGAATACATACGATCTACAAAAGTTCGACCCTGCGAATGTAGATAGGCTGGATTTGGCTGTGGAGGTGGAGGTGGGGGCGGCGGTGGTGGATACCCGCTATAGTATGGTGGCAAAGAATAGTCACCGGGAGGTGGTGGAGGCGGTGGCTGATATTCAACCAGTCCCGACGCTCCCGACCCAGCTCCAGCTGGCCCTCCATTACCGCCACTTTCTTGATAACTATAATATTGCCTGAAAAACAGACATCATTTTAAACAACGTTCATGAAGTATTCTACTTAGTTGCACGATAATTGTACATACTTCATACAAAACTAAATTCAATTATGCCGGTTTTTAACTTCATTAACTTCATGTTTCTTATTTTCATGACTTCATACAATTAATTTTAATTAATATCGAAAAACTTGACGTTTGAATTTTCATACTGTACGCTAATTCACGAAATTAATATTGTATTTAATTAATTTTTATTTTGAACTTGGAGAAAAAAATAATTTGTTCATTTATATTAAACGATTTATTTTAATTTGCGTTAGAATATATATTTGTTGAATATGAATTCCGTATATTGCTATTTCTTAAATCTTGTGTTTCTTAAAACTCTTAAAGTATTTGATAAATTGTAAAAGATTTAATGATACACTTATTTAAACTTATTTGATTAATTAATATTATTGTAATATGTCATATTTCTGTAATTGAAAACTGGATTTATGTTCTTAAAATATAATTATAATTACAAAAGCTTTTCACACAACAAGCATTAAGAACATTTTAATTCGCTGTACTTTCAGCTCAAGTATCATTCTTATAACAAAATATTAATATCAGTACATATTTACTTAAAACTTTTGTCTCTTTATGTTCCGAACACCAAACATAATGCAATTGTGATATAAGTTTCATAAAATTTAAAGTATAAAACAACAAACACATAACAGTTATTATAATTTTTAACGCTGTAAATAACACTATAAAACAAAAAAATAAATACATTGAAATATAAATTAGCATGAAAGACTTGAAAATCTTAAATAATGTACTTAAATAATGTACCTGTTTTTACATTTAAATATAATCAATTCGCTTAAAACATGCTAATAAGAGAGCAAAACATGGTTACGCTTAAATGATATTTATGTTCCATTCAAATTATATAACGGAAGACGAGAAACAGTTTCAACTACAGAGAAGTGTAATGCAATGTGTCAAGCAGTTTGAAAAGTGTATAAAAATAAAAATTATTCAAAGTTGTAAAATAAAAATTATTCAAATATTTAGAATAAATAGGAATAATATGTGATGGTATACCATTTAATCTTTTATAGAATCTTTTTGAATGTATATATTTTAGGTGTCTTCAGAACAAAATATTTTTTTAAAGTTATAAATTCATATAGAATATGAAACAATTTGTTATGATTTTTGATAGATAGTAAAAATTTACCTAAATAGAGGCTTAGCTACATTATGGATTACGTTAGAAGAGTTATTACCCATTTTAATTGTCCAGTAATTTTATATAATAGAAAATTTGATGAATAAGATGTTAACTTCGTAACATTTAAAATATAAACTGAGTCAACTCAAGAATGTTTGACATAAATATTTTTCGATTAAAGAACAAGTATAAATATTAAAGAATACATAAATAGTATATAATTAAAATTATTTTTTACTAATTTGACATTGAATATATTTTGGAGTTATTCAGCTCTTCAAAATAAAAAAAACTCAAAAAAACACACACAACTATTATACTTATTTCTGTAGTTTATAAATAATATTACATGAGATATAAAATAACACGCGATATTTTATTTGT
>JABFPJ010001797.1:0-23023 GCA_022817425.1 Gryon sp. ZL-2020 | reverse complement strand
GATGCACGTTGTACATTTTAATTTTTACCACGTTGTAAAAATATTTGGTCAATTAAAAATATTTACCTCTCTGAGTTTCGAAACCAGCAACTTCTTGTTTAGTACTTGGTCGTACATCTTAACCTCAAGGCTACTAATCCATCTGCCGGTAAACATTTTGATTCATGCCATATTTCATCAGGTGTTAGAGACTAAGTTAAGTATACAAATTACAACGTATAGCTGTAAACTTTTCAAGTAATTTTCCACATTTTCAAAAATACGTTGTTCATTTTAACAACAACGTTTTAAATAACACGAAGTCACTTTTTTGGCGACAAGATTAATCAAAAACGTTGTAATGTTTAATATATTATTTCTTTCCGTGTAGTTGTAAATTGTCATAATTAAGTATTCTGTTGTTTTACTAATTTGTAAGATAATTAATAATTTTTGTTTACTTATAGCAGTTTTAAGCCTATAAAAAGACTATAGTTTTTTAATTTAATTATAAGCCTTTGCTGAGTAAACTTTAAGTTAACAAAAGCACGTTTTTTTTATATAATAGCCTGAAAATCCGTATTAAAGTCCAAAAATAGCCTATACTGAGCCTCTAATTTCGTCAATATGTGATATCCGATTTGATGCAATGACTTTGCTAGCTTAAGGGAAGTGTTCACTCTTATATACACTTTATATTCACTCGTTCACACGTACAGACGTACTGAAGATACTTGTTTAAGATGTGAAAAAACGATTTATTTGTTCACTCTTATGTACATTTTATATCCACTCGTTTTACTCTTATTTACACTCTGTATTCACTTGTTCACTCTTATTTACAATCTACATCCACTGATGCACTCTTATTTCCACTCTCCTTTTACTAGTTCACTCTTATGTACACTTTATATTCACTCGTTCACTCTCATATACACTCTACATCCACTGGTTCACTCTTATTTTCACTCTAAATCCACTTGTTCACTCTTACTTACAGTCTATATTCACTCGTTCACACTTTAAAATCCTGCAAATCATACGTATACTCTTAAATTCACTCTTTATTCACTCGTTCCCACTTATGTTCACACTAACTCCACTCTTTCACTCCATATACACACTACGTTCACGCATTCACTTTTATGTTCACTCTGTGTCCGAATAGACACTTCCGTGGACCACATAGGGACTATATATGAGCCATATATGGATTATATATGAACCATATATGAACTATATATGGACCATATATGAACTATATATGGAATATATATGGAATATTTAGAGGGTATGTTGATTTACATACCCTCAAAATCTGGTTCAAATCGGTTTAGTATATTTTTCGTGATACTCATACAAACCATGAAACAAACAAACAAACAAACAAACGAACAAACAACATAGATTCATTTATATATATATATTAGTTAGATTAGTTAGATAGTAGACTTACGTGTTCCTTTCCTTTGCAATAAATATTGTAATATCATTTTTTCATAAGTAAATGAAAAACGTTATTTTTTAAGGAAGAAACCGTAGTGGAAATTGAAAACTGCTTGCCCAGTTAAAAGGCGGGCCCTGGATTGGTAAATCCCGGATACGCCTCGTTACTGGTAAGCTTGGACGGGGCCAATGTAGGTCTAATGTTGTACAATTCGTTACAAGGTTGGAAGGTAGGGCTAATATAGGGCCTACCCAGGGTCATATTCAGGTCCAATAAGGGTATGAAACGTCTAGCCACACATTCCATTAATAGGGTTTTATAGGCAAGCCATATTAGTCCCTTATAGAGGGTGTTCAGAAATAAATGCATCAAAAAAAAGATTGAAAAGCATGAAAAGAAAAAATTTTTGTGATCAACTTTGTTCATATGCACCATAGTCGAAAAATGCACCCTTAAAAAGTTACGGACATTTTAAGTATTAAAAAATTATGAAATAAACCAGGAAATGAAATGTATCAAATATAAATAAAAGAAAAGGACCATTAAATAAGAAAAAGTTTCCTGAACAACTTTGTTCATGTGCACCATAGTCAAGAAATGCTTCCATAAAAAGGTAATGGTGCAATGTCGAAAAATGACAAAATGAATATTCTCAAAAATAAGTGAAACAAAATGACATTTTGAATATGGATTTTTATGGGTTCATGAATTTTCATAAGTCTGAGGGTCTTTATGGATTTATAGGTTTTTATGGATTTATGGGTTTTTATGGTTTATGGATTGTTATGTGTTTATAGGTTATACGAATGTAATAGGAATTTATCGATTTTTTTATCGATTTTTTTTAATATTTAATGGTAACTTTCCTTCATTTAATTGTGATATTTTTCATTTCGTGTTATTTTTCAAAATTTCTCATTATTTCGAACCCTCATAACTTTTTAAGGGTACATTTTTCGATTATGGTGCACATGAACAAAGTTGATCAGAAAAATTTTTTCTTTTCAAATCTTTTTCTTGATGCATTTATTTCTGAACACCCGGTATTTATTATAGTAGACTTAAGTTGATGTTTACGAATTATTTCATTAGAAGTCTTCGTAGCTCAGTGTGTAAGATGCTTAACTTTCATGTTCGGGTCTTGGGTTCGATTTTCTATAATGAATTTCTGAACAAATATTTTACATAAATGTTGACTAAACCCAGGTGCGCCTACTGAGGCTTAATTAGGACAACATTGAATTTCATCAAATATTCCATACCAGGAAGGCCTCGTTAGGACCATACTAGGAATACCTAAGTATGTAATTTATAGGTTAGAGTTTCAAATCAATGTGGGTCCCTCAAAAATCTCACGTAGGGCCAATGTTGGTCCAATCTTAGAACAGTGTTTGCCCAAGAAGGCCCATGTTCAGCCAAGTTCAAAATTCTACTAGAGAGCATTTCTCTCAGACTATGTATTCCTGTTATCAAAAGAAGTACGCAATACATAATCCTATTTTCTCTTGAGCGATTGAATCTTTTTGATCACTACGATACGCTATGGTGCTACCTATTTAATATTTGTTTACCAAAATTCACATTCAAAATTGAACTGTCTTTGACTACGTCTTTGTTCAATGCATTTATAAATCAGTTTTTCTCAAAGCCCGTCTAATTGATAGAACATATTCTTTAGACTTATTTTGCTATATGATGCATTCAGCTAGCTCAGATTACCGCAAGTTTACGGTCAAGGTCGTTGGAGATTCGATTGCAGCTGACATCTTACTGGTTCGTGGATTTCATTTTTTCTGATGAGATGCGAGCTGAATGGTTTCTTAGAGCAAAACAAGAGAAAGTACTCGGCCATAGTCGGCATGTCTCACTCGAAAGTGAAGAGAAAGACTGCTACTCCACGTAATCAGAAGGTGATAACTGCGTAATTAATCAACAGAATACATTTTTATGAAAGCAAATTTCTCAGTGGGGTATTGTCCAACATCTCTCAGTGTTTAATTTTCGCGCAATTTGGTCGCCAGTGTCAAAGAAGAATACATGATTATTCGCAAACATGAATAGAGATTATGTTAACGTCAATAAATTGAACAAAGTTTAAAGGATAAATATTGACAAAAGGTGTAACTTATTTCACATTAGAAATTGATTAGAATTAATGATGTTAGTAGTGTGTTAGATTTCATTTATGTAAACGCTGACAGGTTAATGTCATTGCACATGATGGGAAATCTCATACAAAGTAGACAAATATAATGAGGGATAAAGTAATGATTTGGTTAATGATATTCCACGAAAGTTATCGACTAAGACAAAAGTAAATGACATTAAATTTATGCTAAATAATTTTAAATTTCACAATAAAATTTGATAATTTATTTACTTATTGTATATGTGAATTTTTATGAAAACAAGTTGAAGACTAAGGACTCACCTGTAACAAAGAAAACGTGACTATCAACATGCAAAAATTTCGAGAAATTTTGTTGTATGTAGACAAATAATACATGTGTGCAATATCTATTTTGAATAAAGAAATTTTTCCGCGGGATAATTGACATAACTATATGTAATAATTACGTAGTTTCTCTTAGTCATAACATTCGTGACAGATAGATATAAGAAGAGATGTAGCTATAAGCATCGTCTTCGAAAAATCGTCCCATTTGGTAAATTATCGACTGACATCATTCTGAAATTGCAACGCAACTACCGAAATGTTCATTTTTTGCCATCCTTAACGAAATGTTTTGAAAGTGAAAAGAAGTGAAACTGAACTTTCACGGCCGAGTCTACGCCGACTAATCAAAAATCGAATGTAATTTCGATCGTTGCGAACATTATTTGTTACGAATAAATTCTTACATTCGCACAAGTTGAGATAAAATTATTCGTCTTTTAATATCAGACTGTGTGACTTCTCTCGCTGATTCGAACAAATTTCTTGATTTGATGATTAACGATTTTATACTTTTAGTTGGAAACTTGAAACATTTTAATGATGATAATTTTGACCTTTAGAAATAATGGTATAAGTATATACATAATTTTTTTTAGTCTAACAAATCCGTTACATTGAAAGAAAGTTTCTTTTTATAAACTTCATTTTTTGTAGACTATTTTTTTACATTTTTTTTACGTAAAAATGTAGCAAAACTTTTAAGTATGTAAAAGTTGCACATAAAAAGATATATTTTTATCAAAGAAATTTAGATGCGCAAATCGAGCAATTTACATTTAACGAAACGTATTCATAAAATTAGGTACTCATTCACTCAGTTTCATGAAACAACGTCATGAAACAACGTCATGAAACAATGTCATTTTATATTTTTTTATTGTTAAGATGGAACTTAAAAAATTGAATTCTCATAAACGCACTAGTCTGGAGAATGTAATGCGTGTTGCCTCTATAATATTAACCTCAATTTATTAAACGGAGCGCGTAATGTATTCGCTATTTGTAACTCTTGCAGATGTCTGATTTATTTTAGACACCGAATTTCAAATTCATCTGTCCTGCTTGAGCGATTTTTTATACTAAGTTATATGCGCAATGAGTGAAGCGAAAAATGTAATCATTATAGTGTTATAAAACTATAATTTGTGCATTTATAGTATATAATTTTTGTTCAAATGTTCATAATTATAAACTTTTTAAATTGAAGTGCTTTTTATCATTATAACAAAAGATTTCAATGAGTTATTTGATATTATGTTAAGTAATAGAAATTGAAAATGGCAAGTTAAATGTTTTTGAACTCCGCTACAGTACAGGAGATACTTTCTTAGTATATATATTTATGGTTCAAAGTAATATAATGTCATCGTATATCAAGGAATTTGTAAAAAGAACACTTATTTTCTGTTGGTTAAGAATGAATAAATCATTTTAATCTTACATCGTATGAATACAAGCTTTCCTTATTCCTCATTACACTAAACACATATATTTCATTATAAATATAAATATATAGTTAATAAATAATATGCAAAACATATTTTGCATGTTTATTTAACCCAGCGCTCTCACGTGGCGCGGCACGGAAATGTTTCCGGGATAAATTTAATGACAGATACGGCGTACGGTGAATAGTTTGTCTTTTTTACATCAAAATCTGACAAAACGAAAAAAGTATCTCATAATTGTTGCAGTGTAGTAAAGTTGCAGTGCAGTCGGTTGTAAAAAATACGCGAGGAAATACAGTGAATATGCGTTTTTACTCATTTTCAAATCGTCCACTCTTTAAATTTGAATAAGTGAAAATTTCTCTTATTTGCTGAATGAAACATTTATTCACTTCAAAAAAGTCAAAATTTGCACTTATTGATAAGTGAAAAAAATGTTTCACTTCCAAAAAGGTGAAAAATTTTAATTATTCATTGGTGAAAGAAAATTCACTTTTCCAAAAAGTGGAAAACTACTTTTTCATAAGTAGTTTTGAGAAATAAGAAAATTTGACACTTTGAAAAAAGTCAAAAATTCTACTTTTTCATAAGTCAAATGAATTATTGACAAGCTAGGAGTGCATTTCTCAATCAAGTTTCGTATTTTAAGTGATAGATTGGTATATTCATTTAACAGATTATTTGAAAAAAAAAAATAGGTTATTAGGTTATTAAAATGCAAACATAGAATTATTAAATCAATTGAATACCTCAATAAAAGGTTTATAAAAATTAATATTATTTTTTATATTACTTCCACTAGGTGTTTCTCTTAAAACAATTCCTCTTATTACTTTTTTAGATCTTGAATTTCTTCACTAACATCACTAACTTTCAAACAATTTTTTTCCTTTCGATATACTCTTTTTTCGAAATGTATCTAAACTTACGCTTTGAAAACCACATTTGATTATAAGAGACATTTTTTATGCTATTTATAACTAATTTTCACTATTATGTTTTCAAATTAAAAAATAAATTTCATTCTTATCCGTATCTGTCATTTAAAATCTATCCCGGAAAGAGTATAACAGTAAAAGCGGGAGATGGCGCGGTTATCAACTCAGCTGGATGCTTACATAGCGTATACTTTGTAATTTGTATTTATACATTATTTACATTTATATATTTATATCCCTCTAGAATCCTTTAATAAATTTTAAATAAATAAGTGTAAAATGTCAATATAAATATCTATCAGAAATAACAGACACATGTTTTATGACAGAGACATGTTTTTATTTTTGTTTTTAGTATTGTTATTTGTTCTCTCTTCCTCTTCTATCTTTTCTCTTCCATCTAATGCCTTTGCATCTTAATTAGACTTATATTTTGTTCTCTCTTTCTCTCTTCTACCTCTTCTCTCTGTCTTATAATGTCTTTCATTCAACTCTTATAATAATTAATCTAAAGAAACACTTTGATTGGATTTTATCGGCGTTACGCATGAATTGGCTGTATTTTCATATAAACAACCAACTTCAAGGTTACATAAATTTTTTCTAGAGGGAAAGGAGGATAGGATTTTACCATTTAGTTTTTGAGACAATTCAATTTGATTTTCCAGTTTTTCCTATTTCGAAACAGAGGTTACAGTAATGCCGCCAATGTAACCATGCATCAACGCTGCTTTAGAATGACAACGATTGGCGGTGCTATTCTAACCTATGTACCAAGACTGGAAAAACAAAACATTCAAATTTAATTACCTTAAACTGAATGGTCGGAAATTACGGAAAAAATCAAGTATTATTATTTCATCAATAGAAATTTATTAACAAATTTTCAAGTAAATCTTAAAATTTCGGGTTGTGTATAGTTTCCCTAGTAGAATTTTGAACTTGGCTGAACATGGGCCTTCTTGGGCAAACCCTGTTCCAATATTGGACCAACATTGGCCCAGAGGTCTGATTCAGCATTGTCATTTGCGACTTAAGTTACTTTACTTAATTATATGTGCCACATGTGACTTCAGTCACAAATGACAATGCTGAATCGGACTCCTGGGTAGGCCCTATATTGTGCCTACCTTCCAACCTTGTAACGAATTGTACAACATTAGACCTACATTGACTCAGTCCAGGCTTACCCGTAACGAGGCGTATCCGGGATATACCAATCCAGGGCCCGCTTTTTAATTGGGCAAGCAGTTTTCAATTTCTCTAGGGTTTCGTCCTTAAAAAATAACGTTTTTCATTTACTTATGAAAAAATGATATTACAATTTATTCCAAAGGAAAGGAGCACGGACTCAAAACCAGAGATGGGTAAAAATAATTACGCAATTACTTATATTAAATTTTAAAAATTGGAAAAATATTATACATTTTAAAAATAATTCAAAACTTTGTTGTTATTTGGCAAGTTGTATAATCGAATAAACGAATAATTCTGTTTATGATCTTACTTGTGCTAAGTTTGAATGTATAATTTAATTTTATTTACAAAACTAATGGTTAATTAAAAATTCAATTACTTTTCAATTACTTTCTGAATTAAAATGCATATTTTTTACTTTTTTACCAATAATAACTATGGTAACTCCATTTTTAGTTGAAAACAGTCTTTTTTTATAAGATAAATATGCAATTTTTTGCTACTTGATTGTATTATCTTTAATAATTATTAAATATATTGTTTAAGTGAGTAATGGGCTTGCCCATCGATGCTCAAAATTTTAGATCGATATTAATTGTTGAATGAATTATAAATAAAGTGCAGAGAATTGAGTAATCAATGCAATCTTGTACCATCTGTTCTTTCCAACATCAAACTCAGCTAAATTCTTAGTCAATGTGAATTACAAAGCCGTCCTGTAATCTTTGAAATACAACGTCGCTCAATTTAATGAAAAGAATATATAATTTGTAACCACAATTGTTTAAAATCAAAAGAAACTTTTTTGTAGTGCAAATGAAATAATTGCATCAGTGAATAAACTCTAAATGAAAAGCCCCAATCATAAATCTACGACGTGCAGAAATTCTCTTATCTAACGAAACCGATATCAAATCCAAAAAACAAAGAAAACTGGACACTTTCTTTTGTCGATAAGTCTACTTAGATTACAGCGAGTTGAAAAATATCGCTGAAGCTGAGCTTGACTTTGACGATGTCAATCGAGTTTTGCGTTAAACTACAATCGCAACAGACGCGTTGACAGTGCGCAAGTTAAATGTCAGTCTGCGAATCAGATGACTCGTGTTTTGAGTGAAGTTGGCAATGAAAGGTGTCAGTGGGGATTCCTCGCGATTTCAGACTGGTTTTCACTGTCTACGCTCGTCATGCAGTACACACAGCAACGTCTTCCGATCATAGCCGGTGCGGCCACCGCTTCTTAGACGAATATGCAGGCGTGCTTGCTTTTACTTCAACAAACGCGCTGAAGAACGTTTGCCGAGGTGTGCGTTATCTTACTTCTTTCTATACGACAATAATTGCCAAATCGAAAAGTGTGAGTTTAACATCGCCTATAAAATGCAAAATATTGAGAAAGTTGAGTGCCGGACGAAGCCTCCGGATTGGTGAAGAATAACGGTAAGCTGCAAATTGGAGAAGTTGCAAAAAAAGTGAGTGATACATAATTTAGGATATATAAAGTATTATTTTCAATATGTGCGTGAAATTATTTTCAAGTGCAAATTTCTATTCGCCTCATTTTTCAAAGTATGTGGATATAAGTTTCCGAAAGTAAGATAACATTTCTAAAATTAATTCATAAAATTTGCAATTCTTATTTTCTCATTTATGACTCTTTACATTGACATTTTTGTCACGTAAACTTTTACTAGATATTATGCAAAATTACAGAAAAAAAAGTTGATTACAATTGAAAAAAAGATTAGGATTGGATCCATACGAGACGTTAAATTGAATATGTACAAATGTGAAACATTGTGCCGTATGTTCGCGGAAATTGTGCATGAAGTCGTGAAACAAAATGTTACGTCGTGCGACATGAAAATAATGCATTACTTTATATAGAACAGAGATTTGCGCGTGACTTGGGCAACAACAATGCTTAATGTAGAAAGTCGTGAATACCGAAAGGAGAACTGTTTCAATATATAGATAAGCGACGGTGACTCTCGATGTTCATAGGAACGCCGGAGAGAGTATCGTCGTCTTTAAAATACATAAAATTCTTTTGCTCTTGAAAATGACCATTATCTGCTTATTTAAGAAACTTGTAGCAAAAGCCAGACCGGACTTTCTGTAATTATTGGGTATATTTGCGTCGCAAACGTTTCAATTCTTTTCAAAAAGAAAAAGTCTGTCGGGAGATTCCTCATAAATATTCATAGCTAATGTGTGCAGATTAGTCGCATACGTGATGTTGTTTGGTTTAAAGCGACAAAACATAAATAATTAAGTGAAGTTTAATTACAGGACTTTTAGTAATTTTCTTAATAATTAAATTGAATTTTGATTTAAGTTGAGTTTCTTTAATTATAGATCTGATAATTAATGTAAATTATATGTAGTTGTAGAAACACGGATCTGTAAGTATCGTATGTTCTGAGGAGTCTACAACATTTCCAGCCGTATGGCGATCGTCTGTTGGATGATAATAAACATCCGGTGGTTAAGCGAAAATGCCGGCTGGATTGACCACCTTAACCGGAACTGCGACAGTACTTGGATGGAGCTTGGTTTCGTTATTTGCAGTAGGATTCACTGTGTTCCATTATAATAATGTCGACCCAGAAAATCATCCGATTGACGCAAAAGAGGTAACTAATGATTAAATAAACTCTAATAAGGTAATGTTTACTGAAGCATTTTGAATGAAATAATTTAATGTCTCCCTCTAAGTCAATAGGTAATAATTAAAAAAACATGCAAAATTAGGACAATAAAGAAATATAATTAATTAATTTATTTTTTAAATAAAATAATATAAAATGTCAAATATTAAGAGGCATAACTTAATTAAAATTCAATAACATAAAAAAAGGAAATAATGTGGTTCAAGTAAAATTATTATTATATCAATGTAAATTTCGTTATTCAAACGAATACTGTTTTAAATATTCTACACACTAAATAATAATCGGATAAAAATGATTTTAAGTTATTTTAATAAAAATTAATATATTATTTATAAATCTGAGGACAACTTGACATCTGTGTAGAAATTATTATATTTTAATGTAGAAAATTAGTATGCTTTCTTAGTACATAATTTAATAATTTGTCTGAATAAATGTTTGATTAAATACATTAACACTTTAATCGTGGTCGAGCACGGATCGCGAAACGTGTGAGAAAAATCGCGTTTGACCAATCAAAACGCGTAGTGTGAGTGTGTGCGTGATCACGTGGCCAAAGTTAAAGTACGTATCAAGTACACAATCGAAGGGGCTCTTGACAGGCGATTGTTTTTTGGTTAAGGAAATGCTGAGAAAAAGGAAAGTTATAGAGCAAAAAAGAAAAAGAATACAAAAAGAAAAAAACAAATAAAAACCAATTTGAAATGAATTATAATAGTGAAGGTATGCTCATATTACAGAATATGTTTTTTCGAAGAAATAAGCACATAAATAAACAAATTATGCAAATGCTGACAAACAAACCCGTCATGTTATATTAATTAATTAAATATAGTATATTTAATTTATTACGAAAAATGGTTTAATAAACTATTTTAAACGCATTACACTTTTTAATACATTTAAGTGCCATATCCCCACATATATTATAAATTATAAATAACAATTATTTTATTATATTTATTCACAAAGCCTTTTTTTATTAATATTTATGTTGAATTGTTGCAAATATTTTTAAATGAAAAAAAATGTTTTATATAGTTAGAATGTTATTTTGTTAACTTTGTGTATTAAAAAGATTTTTTGAACATTGAATTGATACGGTCCTGTATTGCTGTTTCTATTTCTCTCGTTTTTCTCTTTTCCTGTCTCTCTAGAAGTCGCCATATTAAAAGATAGGTGACACCGTCCACGATTAAAGTGTTAAAGTGGCAAAGTATCTTAATTTTCATTCAATTATTCCATTGCATATTTTTTAAACGCCAAACATATTTTATTAAATCCGCACAGAAATTATTTAATAAAAAGTAGTTTCTTTATGTTTATTTTCATATTAATAATAATTCTAATAAATAAAAGTGATCGATTATAGTCAATAATAATATTAAAATAATAAATCATAATTTTTCTTATAACAAGTGTAATTGACAGAGAATGCAATTATTATAATTAAACTTGTGTGATATTTAAAATACATTTCCATTTTCTACGACATATTGATTTATTATCAAATTTTATAAAAATTCTTTACTTATAATAATTTAAACCCATTTCTTACCATTATTAAAAGGGAAAATTTCAGATAGGACTACACACGCGCCGCTCAGAGGTCTACCCTGTGTTGAATTTTTTTTATCTAAGTGAGTCTTACACTGTAAAAACCATCCGTTTTAAATAAGACGAATTTTGTCCGAATTTTGAGACATTTTTTATGTTTACGAGTTGACATTAGTATCTGTCTTATTTGAGACAATTTACTATCTAATTAATAAAAAACGTCTTAAAACAAGACTTAAAATGTAATGCACGTCTTATTTGAAACAGTAATGTTTCATTGATATAAAAATCAATCTTAAACAAGACATAAACTTCAATTAACGTTTTTTAGACTAATGTTATTTCCTGACGTCTTAAAGGAAAACTTAAAAGATAATGCACGTCTTATTTATGACAGTAATAAATATATTCTAACTGGATTATAAACAGATAGCCAAATAAAAATTAAATAAAGAAATAAGATAAAAATACTAGAGGAAAAAGCAGTCTGCATATAGTATGGATGGGGCACGCTCAATTGCGCCGATCCCCTAAAAACTGATAATAATTAGTCGTTCAGAAGGAGCACAGTTGCGCCGAAAACTAAATAAAGCAGTTACGTCGAAATGTAATTATAGCAGTTGTGCCAAAATTATATTTTTATATATAATAATTTCACAATATTTATTAATCTTTGAAATAAAACTTTATTTACATGTTTGCGTATTTTACGCATTCTACATAATTCGTCGATTAATCAAACAAAACATCATTAACAAAAATATAAAAAAATAAAAATAACAAATTTATCGAATCAATTTGGCTTATAATGAACTGAACTTTTTTTTACATACTCTAAGGTCGTCAACTTTTTACTCGCATAATCGTGTTGCGCTTGCAAAATGTTCTTACAAAAATTTTGCGAAATGAGAATTGTAATTTCTCTTTCTTTGTACCGATGCAGGTTCCGAACAACTATTAATTTTAACATAAGTTTCTTCCTGAAATTCCTGGAATCGTTAAACCATGCATAAAAAGATTTACATGCATTTGTTGTACGATCTTCAATCGTTGAAGACGCCCACATTTCAGGAGGAACCGATGCTTCGGGAATTAAATAGTTGTCAACAAGATAATCTGCCAATTTTGTGAGTTCTACTGGTAATAGTGCCATGAAGTCGGTAAAAAAGGTTTCTTCAACTTCATCTGAATTCAGAAAAACAATACCGAAAATCTATTGAAGCCACTGGCCTGCGCAAGATGTTTGGTCTGCATATCGGCTAGCCATTCCTATATCGAAATAATTTTATTTCAACATTAAAAATAAATTAAAACAAAAATGTAAACAAAATGTACATTTTAATGTACCTAAATGTTGAATCTGTCGATACCATGCTTGCGTTATATGAAACCTACAACCAATGATTTTTGCACAGGGCCAGACCTTTTTCACAGAATTATGGATCGCCCGCTCGCAATCGAAAGTGACATTTTGAGGATTAAATTTCATATTAAAATTCTCAAAACAATAATTAATAATATGAGTGAATAGTGCGCAATAATGTTCCATCGTTTTTCCAGGTAACAAACAAACTGCTAAAGGGATCTAGAATCTAAAATGAGAAAATTAAAAAAAAAAACAAAAATCATAAAAAACAAAAAAAATCATTAAAAAATTATAAAAAACATAAAAAAACGTTTAAAAAATCACAAAAATCATTAAAAATAAAAAATTACCCATTTTTCACAGCATGAATTGTGAAAAACTGATAAAAGTGAGGAGCACAATATTCAAATGTCCCATCCATTAAAATTTTCTTAGCCGAAGCTAAGACCTTCAGATTTGTTTGCGTAGAAAAAATGACGATATTTTGTTCCATGTCATTGACCAGTAGCATATTCTCCTTATAACTAGTTGTCAGCGCATCAGTTATTAGGGGCAATACATCATGTACCTCATCGAGTTTTCGGTAGTCTCCGATACATGTTTCTTCTTTTTTTATACACGTTTTTTTGTACCAATTTCAAAACATCCACAGTAACTTTTTCTCTAAAATATTCCGGTATGAGCAGCAATCCACTCCGCGCTAACTTTGATGCTCCAAATGTGACATCTTTTTCAGCTTTCACTTTAGCCGAATTTGAAATAATCGCGCGTTGCAAATTTTTTGGAGGTTCATGTTTATGCTTAAAAGTCTCACAATTTTGCACTATATCTAAATCTTCAAAGTTTGTTAATACATAAGCACTACAGTTTTTATTTTATTAAGCACCTCCACTTCACTAAATTTGTCCTTTTTAGCAAAACATCTTTGCGATATTTGAAGTCTTTTTCAATTATTATAGGTTTTTCTTTTTCCCTCACTGTAACGAACATTTTGTCTATTTCACGATATCAATGACACTAAATTGATTGACAGGTGTAGCAGTTATTAAAAGTCAATACTAACAAGTACCGGTGAATGAACTCAATAATACAAACACTTAATATCAAACAATGAATTTGGAATATATTTTGAATTTAATTTGCAACATTTTTCAATTCAATTCATGATTTATTGAGTATGTATTTAATAAGTATAACATTTTTCGTATACTATTTTTCTAAAAATTATAAAATTTAAAAATAAAATTGCGTTTGACAAGTAATTTCGGCGCAGCATTCCATAAGAATCTCATAATCTTCCCTTAAGCACCCCATAAGCTTTCCATAAGCTTTCTATAAGCACCCCATGAGCTTCCTATAAGCTTCCTATAAGCTTTCTATAAGCTTCCTATAAGCTTCCTATAAGCTTTCTATATAAGTTTCCCATAAGTTTTCTATAAACTTCCTCTAAGCTTCACATAAGTTTCCCATAAGCTTCCCATAGGCTTCCCATAGGCTTCCTATAAACTTCACATAATTTTCCCATAAGCTTCCCATTAGCTTCCTATAAGCTTCCTATAAGCTTCACATAAGCTTCTCATAAGCTTCCAATAAGCTTATGGGACCATAACTACTTTATAAGCATCCCATAAGCATTCCATAAACTTCCCATTAGCATCACATTTTCATCCCATACATAATAATTGTTTAAGGCAAAACATTGACCATGTTTGATAACTATAATTTGGCCATTTCTTGGTCTTATTGTCTGTCATTTATGAGAAGTTGGCCTTAGCTGGACGTTAAGATGTAGACAAATGTATTATGTTTGTAGCGGAACTGTAATTATGTTATATATTACCACGTATCATTCTGAAATACAACCAAAATACTGGTCATTATTGATGCCAAGATTTGACGATTTTTGGCCTTATTATCTATTATTTCTGATAAGGTGGCTTCAATTGTGCCTGGAGAGGTTCATAAATGTATTATATTTGTATTAAAACTGTAATTATGTTACGTGCTATCATATAAAATTAGTGTATTAGTTAGACATACTCGTCCAAGCACTAAACATGAAGAAAAAGAAAGTGTCGTTTTTGATAATTTGCTTGAAAAACGACAATTTGTGGATGCTAATATCTCGCGAACGGATGGACCAATTTGAAATGTTTTTTTTATTTTCTTCAGGTTGATGACTGCAACAACATTACAGCAGAAAAATTGCAATTTCATTGTTATTGTTGCTTTTTTTGTATATTGAAAATCAATTTATTATGGAAGTATAGTAATTTTAATTACCACATTTCAGTACTATTTATACATTGAATAATATTATTTCTATTCACTTACAATACATATAAAAAATTATATCACTTTAAATTAAGTTAATTAGAAAAAAATTATTTGTATACTCACATAGATACAAAATACGATTATACGTGTTCTATTTTATTATTACATATATGTAGATGAATAGTACGTAAATATTATAAGACACATAAAAATGTCTTACAACATTTTTCATGTATTAAAAATGAAGGATGTATTAACAACAAGTCTCTGAAAATCAGATTTCGTGTCTACAATAAGTCATATTAAGTGTCTTAATTTTTATGTCTTTTTTCTTAAGATGTTTACAGTGTTAGTCGCAACACGTAAGACACTTAAAATCACGGTCGTATATACAGGTCTGGAAACTGTATGCATGAATCCATATAGACAGTTGAAGCTCTTAAGTGTCAGAATTTCGATAGTTCAAAGTAAATCCGTCAGTGGCGCTATCGTCCTAGCCTGTGTTTGCACAGGCCAGTGGCCTATGCAAACGTGGCTCACACCAGTTTATACATGATTTCGCCTTATCGACAATGCATGCAGCGCAGATACGATTTTCTTTCGGGCACTTTTTTTATTTTACAATAAACAACCCGAGACAAAATGGAAGTAGATTTAAAATATCATTGAAATATATTAGAACTACACGCAAAATATAGTTTTATTAAATATTATAGATAATACATACAAATGTACTGAACTATTCAATACCTGAGGGATAAATACAGAAAAGTTGTGACACTTCCCAATTAGCAAAATCTGTCCATAATTTGTCATGTATTGGTGCACGCAATTGACTTTGAATGTGCAATAATTGTTAAGATGTGTGACCGCATTAGGTACCAATCATTTATAAATAGTCTGGATTCCATGCGATTGATAAATAATTGCATAATAATTGTATGGAATCGATGATAAACATAAGTTAATTGATAATAATAAGTTAGTTGATAATAAAATTAATATATTTTTGGCGGGAAATATTAAATGCCTTTTTATATAATTACTAATCGGTAACTTCAAACTATGAATAAAATAACAATGAAATGTGCATATTACCAATGAAATATGACGAATGAAATATATAAATGACATTGTGTTGTGGGAATAAAAATTACGTAAGCGAAATTATTGGCAAACAATACTTTATTTTATTGATTTGCATTGATGTAACTTTATAAATATAAAATAAATTATTAAATATTTATTTGACTCGTTCTCAAAATCTGACTAGCTACATTGACTGATGTTTATTCGTTATTAAATAGTAAAAAATACGTAATAAAACCTTTTCTAAATTAAAACTCATAAAATGTTAAAATAAATTTAAATAATTAAATATTATATTAAGTATTATTTTATGGCATATTGAGTAGTTTCAAACTTCTGCAGGATTGTCAGCTTGTTGATCCACTGTGCGGATATAAGCGTGATTGGAGTTTCTAACTCCTTGCTTGGCATTTTGCAATGCTCGGATCACACTGTTCTTGAAATCCTCCTTTTCAGGAAGAGGAAACTTCGCAGAGAATGTTAGAGCATCTAGAAAAAATAATATTTTACATATTTCCCAAAATTACAATAACGCAGAAGTGAAGTCATTTGAAGATATTGAAGATTGAGATGATGATGCATGCAGTCTCCATGAAAATATGTTAAATGTAATTATGTATTTGAAAAGTTATAGTTTTAATTTCTTAAATAATTAAATTTCTTAATTTATTCTAATCTTAAATTAAAATTCTAATAGAAAATTAAAAAATAAACGTCATCTATATTTTAAGAAATAGATTCCACTCTAACCATAGAATGTTTTTCAAATTGTTGTGTTTTGTAATTGCGCTTCCTTTTGCCATCCACACCAAGTTAGGTCCTTCGTCATATTATCATGAAAAGTTTTCTTTACCATTGGAGATAGCTAATTTGTGAAAACATAATTGAATATTAGAATATCACGAATAATGTGTATATTTAATTCTTTTTATTGTTTATTTTTAAACTTACTAAATCTTCATAATCTTCATCATTGTCAATTAATTTTTTATTAATTTCTTCAAAATCCGTGATACTTTTTTATCTGTAAAAACGTTGGTTTGGTTGAAAATTTGTTTTTCCGATCACGTTTTTTCATTACTTTGTTTGTTAAAAATACCAAATTTTCTATAGTACTGAAATATACAATTACAAAATATTTGCCATTAGTAAAACAGTTAATATGTGAAAAATAATATTAATATTTTAAAAGTGATATGATTACAAGAAAAACTACATATTATAAATAAACAAATAGTTGAAAAGCATACACATTTAAAAGTTACAAATTTAGATTCATCATTTCAATATTCAAAATTAACTTTGTGCGAATTTCAGCAATATCACTGCTGCAGTTGTTCAAAGCGGTCCATAATTTTGTTATGCAAGGAACTGAAATGATAATAAAATAGTGTTATTAATATGAATTGAAACATTATAGATATATTATTTATGTTGATTTATTTTGCATTGCTTTTTTTTTCTTAACAATTGTTTGTCTAAAATGAAATGTATACGATTATTTATATTTATATACCTTATAGATCTATCTATTACATTCATGCATTCTGCTAAGTTGTTCACTTCATATACTACCTCCACTGGTTCTACATCGTTCTGTGTTTCCTGTACATTTGACATTGATTCCACAACATTTATACCCACTTCCGTTTCACCTGCAGTTGAAGTATTTTCCAATTTATAATCACGTGGCTGTTCATCGTCCATTAAATCATCATATTCCTCTTCATCACTTTCGTTTTGCATTTCTGCAGTTGGTGTTACCGAGTCAGTGTCGACCATGTCTTTGAATGAAGAGAATTTCATATTTGATGTCATGCCAACTGAATCAAATCTTTCAACTGTTTTTGTTATAGAAAGTAAATGCGAAGTAGGCGAAACTACGTTGAAAGGACCAATTTGATTGCTGTTGTCTGACTTCTGGATAGGTTCATTTGCAATACTGGCTCTTATTGTTTTAATCCTCTCATTCATATTAATTTTGGGCTTTGACACTTTCTTCATAAATCCAACTTCGGAATCTGTCGAGAGTAATGTGAATGGTCGTTTGAATTCTCGCTTTGGTGTTGAATTCGCCAACCTGTAAATTATAAAGTAGCTGTATATAATAATCCCTGACACAAAATTTGTACAGCGTGAATAGTTTTGGTTGAATAGCATTCAGAAATGTGCACAAATTGTGTACTTATGTGTATAATTTGTGTACAAATGTGAACAAAAATAATATTTCATCTGTGCCAGGGAATGATACGTAATAACTTGCTACTAAAAGTTAAAAATGCAACTATTAACAAATTGTAGCAAGTCAAAACATAATTACAATAGCTGAAGAAGAAAATTTATAAACATATATTTGAACCCTGTAAAGCACATATTTTAACTTTAATGTATTAATTCCAATCTAATATAGCATTTTTAAATATAAAATATTTGCAAATATATACATATATAAATATATTCTAAAGGGTAATTTACGTTATAATGTATAATCATTTCAAGGATATAGTAATAGCAAATAGTAACAAATACCATACTAAAGTTGGACAATATATAACTATATAACCGAATAAATCAAAAAGCAAACATATCAAAATAATAATAAATGTTCAATTTCCATAGAAATCGAATGCATATCAATAGTTGAAAAGCTACATAAAATGAAATAGAATTTACATTTTATAGTTTTATATTAGAAATATAAAGTAAAAACAAAGATTAATATATAAATCTACATTGGTGATGCCATAGTTCACAATGAATGTTATATCTTGCAATTGAGTAAAGTATTTAAATCTAGTCTTGCAATTTGCATAACACAACTTCATGCATCAAAACATTTGTTTGATATTATACCTTCTTAAAACATTTCTGCGATAACAAAAGTTCCTACTATTGGATTACGACAAACAAATTGATTTTCAACTAAATCTGAATTTTCTGAATCAGAATCACGTTCCATTGTGTGACAATGTAAAGTTCCATTTCCTTCTAAATAATATGCGTCCCAATATGGCATACAGAAACATTTGTTTTTGATATCACTGAATGTTTCCAATGAATATTCATTTGATAAATTTTGAACATTTGTATAATCCGCAGAAAGTAGATGTCACACCAATATCAAAACAATTTCTTGGCTTTCAAAATGTTTTCCAAGAAAATATGCTTCTCCATCCTTCTCAACGATGTTCTTAAAAATGAAAATTTGTTCATTTTCAATATGCATCAACTATCTTTTTGCGAAGTTGAAAAATGTAAGTTATTGAACTTAATGTTTGTATATTGCGAGCAATTCTCCAAATCTCCAAAGTTAAGGGACCTTTTTTATGTCTATTATATAACTTATACCGTTGAAATTCAATTTTTTTTCTTTTTTATCTGTAATAAATGTTCTCTCTTGAAGTCCTCGGAATATTTGTTGTAGATGTTGAGTTTTCTTCTTGGTGAATTTCGAAAAAAGCTAATATTGTTCTCATACGGAAAGGCTGAGAAATTATCAACAGATCCGAATCTTTTGACATCTTCAACTAAATGCTACAGACAATGTAAATTATATGAAGCAAAAGTTGAGCCATACATATAAATACTTGATTCAATAAATTGTATTATAGCATTCTCAGCAAAAATAATATCCTCATTTTCGATATGTCTCTTCTTTAAACATCTGATGCTTGCATGCAAAAATAGGAAATTAACATATTCGTCAAAATTCAATATTCCAAAAAGTGCGACAATCCCAGTATATAAAAGTAATAAACGATGCTCGGTTGCTTTGTAATGCTTAAACATAGTTATAGGTGATGGTCTTCAAGAAAATTCACGTGGACAATGCATGTCAATACTTAATAATCTTTCTCATATAATCGTAAGGGACTTCGCAGGTAATTTACGTTTTATATTGAAACATCCGTTAACCCATACTTCACATAATTTCTTCATAATTCCTAAAGTAATCAGATGCATGTAATCAAATGGCGTTTCATTTACGACATCTTTGAAAATATCAGTGAGCGGAGAAGGACCGTCCTTGAAGTGTTCGTCAAATGGATCTCTATTTATGTATTCTTGCACAGTTCGTTTTTCGCAATTGAAATGAATGTATGCCGATGAATGCTTCTTAAATTTGCTTCCTGATACATCGCATGGCACACCCGTGACCTTACATCTTGAACAAGGGTTATAGGAATTATGACCACTGTGATTAAGAATAAACGCTCGCGCTGGGCCATCTGCTATAAAAGCCCGGAAATGGATTTGAATAATTTTATCTTCGAATAATATGCCACCTCTTTGCCTTATAACTTGCCATTCTTCCAATAGTTTTTCGAAAAATGTACAAGCATCATCCGGTCTTTTTTTTACCAAGATAAACTCTAATCACTTCAGGTTTACTTTCTTTTATATTCACAATTCTGCACTGGATTGGCCATATACTTAGTTTGCCTCTTTTATCAACTTTTCCTCCATCAGTGCTTAAATCAATCTGCAAGACGTCAGGAATACTGTTTGTGTCACTTTTACTAATTACCTTAATGATACTATCACTTAGACCGATGTGAAGATATTGATCAGGCGGAACATCAAACAGATTTACGGCTTCGACAGGCGTTTTCATCAACGATCTTACATCCATTGGCAACGAAGAAAAACAAAAGTGCATTCTCAACACTTTTAAAATATTATTTTCTTGGCTATGGTTAATATTGTTTTCCGCGAAATACATTCTCAATTCGTCTCGGAAATTATGTATACTATATATACACTGGTCGCAAAAAAAAACGCATCACTTTTTTCATCTCAAAAATTGCTAATTTTCAAAAGGCTGTAACTTTCTTAAAAATCAAAGAAAATTAACTTTAAGGTAATTTTGGATGAAATTTAATGAAATTACAATTGATTGAAAAAAACATGTTCTTTAATCAATTTTTGTCATTTTTACCTATGACTACTGTATGTTAAATTGTGTTTATGACTTTTTGTACGAGTTTATGTGTGTTTATGTATGCTTATGTGTTTTTATGTCTGGTCACAAAGAAAACGCATCACTTTTTTTAAGTAATGCGAAACCACTTTTCAAATGACTGTAACTTATTGAAAAATTAGTGAAAAAACATTTTTCACTTGTATTTTTAATTGCTTGTAACTTTGACAAAAAGCAACGAAAAAACAAGTGCTTTTTTAGCAAATTAATCAGAATGAACCAAATTTTTTGATTGCAACACAAAAACTACAAGTATATTCAGCAATTTTTGTAGAAAAATGCTAATCAAATTGATGCATTTTAAAAAAAAGAGTGTTATTTTTCATTGATTTTTCAATAAGTTACAGCCATTTGAAAAGTGGTAATTTTTTACTTAAAAAAAGTGATGCGTTTTTTCTGTGACCAGACATAAAAACACATAAGCATACATAAACGGTAAGAATGTCAAAAATTTATTAAAAACATGTTTTCTTCAATCAATGGTAATTTCGCTAAATTTTATCCAAAATTAACTTTCTTTTTCTTGAATTTGTTCAGAATGAACCAAATTTTTTCGATTTTGATGAGAAATCAATAGCTTTGTTTGGCGAATTTTGCAGAAAAGTGCAGTTAAATTTTATGCATTTTTTATATTTTTTTGGTTATGTTTACAGGGCTAAAATGTAAAAAAATGTCGCGTGTAACAAAAATTGCGTTTGACATATCGAAAGAGGAAGAATTCACCTTTAATTTAAGAAAAAGAAAGTTAATTTTCGTTGATTTTTAAGAAAGTTACAGCCTTTTGAAAATTAGCAATTTTTGGGTTGAAAAAAGTGATGCGTTTTTTTTGCGACCAGTGTCTTTTCATCAGACTCCGAAACATCCGTATCCTTAAGATCATATGTATCTATTTGTAAGTCAAACTGTTTTCATCTGTTTCACTACTGTAGTCATTGACACCTTGGTACGAAGTACTTGGCTCCACATCTCCAAATCTCAGTATTCCTCATATCAACGTCATAAATATTTTCATTGTCATTTATTTCGTTGTCTATATTGCTATTATCTTCTATTGTAACATTTAATTCCCTTTGACTTTCAAAATTTTTTTTAATTTCTTTCTTGATTCTTCGTTTCTGTCTTTCTCCGAGTTCATGAAATAATTTTCTACTAACACGACTGCTTTACGTATAAATTATTTATAATTATAATATAATAATTAATTATTATAAATTAATTATTCATATTTCGTATATGTAACTGCGATCTTGCAGTTTGAAATAACTATATTAGTTTATTGACACTGAGACATTATTGAGAAATGCCAAACGTAAGTAAATTTCACTTATTATTGCATGAAAAAATGGAAATACATTTTATAATATTTTATTTAACAAATTCATTTTGAAATTTTTACTAAAATTTAAATTACATATAACAAAAATGTTATTAATTTTATTGGCTAAACAAATTAAAATGATTTATTTGCATTATCATCAATAGTAAATTTGTATCTTTGTATCGTTCATACAACATAGTTTGCCAATACGCCATTTCCATATTTTTCTTACTCGATGAAAGCGCCACCTTACCAACAGCGGGAAATACTTTTGGGTAGACATGTTTAAATAT
>JABFPJ010001796.1:0-23024 GCA_022817425.1 Gryon sp. ZL-2020 | reverse complement strand
AACGAAAATTTATAATTATTATATTTTTTATTTTTGTATATTTTAGTTCTGATGAGGAAATAAAAATTATTTCGAAACGTTAATTAAACATAAAAAAGAGTTTAATTGGGATACACTTATTTACAAAATTAATTTTAATATAATATTAATTAGAATTTTTTTAAATTTTTGATAACCTGATAATGATATTTTAAATTATTATTTGAAATAATAAATGTAGAAACAAATTTACATTTTAAAAATATAATAAATAATAAAAGTACATATTCTTCATTAGTAAAAACTAAAATATCAACTAATTGTTTAATTATATTTAGTATTTAATCAATTGATTAATATATTACTTAATAAAAATATTATAAAAAATATTTTTTATAATAATTTCATTTTCTATTAATGTAAAATTGATATAAAATGAATACAAAGATTTAATATTGAATTTAAATGAATCGCGGTTAATTGGCGAATCGAACGGTACCATGGCGCTGTTGTCGGTTCTTCGATTTCGCATTGAAAATCAGCAGGATCAATGAAAATAGTGACATTTTTGCTTTTCATAGCAACCATGCAAGCCGAATACTGTAACGACGAGAATATGGAAAATGATCTATCGGATTCAAACGACATGGACGAGAGTCTGGTAAGAAATTATTCCCAATTCAATCTAATCCAATTAATAAACGCAAAAAAGTGTCAAGCCATTATTTAACCATGTTTTTTCTTGCATTAAGAATATAGCTTTTTTTCAATTTTTATGACACTTGTGTTTATCACTAAAAAATCATACTTTTAAACGGAAATAAAACTTAAATTAATAAAACAAAAACAATTATTAATAATAATTTGCAATAATCGACAATTTTGACGTAATTTTACCTTTAATTGACTTTGAGTTATCAAATTCAAAATTTAACGAATTATATCAAGCAATATATTGTTAATGACTAATGCAATCATTTGATGTAAATGTTAACTATATCAATCAATTTTGTATTTCAAACTAAATAAAAAAAAGTAAAACTTTAAATTTTTTAGAACTAAGATAGATAAACGTATGTATGATATAGTTAAAAGAATCAATACATCGCCTGAAAAGTGTTTAAAAATTGATCGAAAGAAAATAAATATATACGATAAAATCACAAAAACTATATTTATTATTATCAACTGTGTAGATGTGTAATTGTAGTTAATATTTTTTATTAAATAACTGAAATAAAGTGTACCGAATCATTTAAAATTAATATAAACTTATTTTAATTGAGTTTTTATTTTTTTACTTAATTTACTGCATATTAAATTGAGAAAGTGAAGAACATTAATTTCCCAGACAACTTTGATATTTAAATAATGAATTTGTATACCTTATTTTTAAAATGAATAATTCTGAAAATAACTGTAATAAAAAACATTATAGAAGTAAGAATGATTTTCTCTTTAATAAAAAATATATAAAATATAATTTTTATGAATTTTACATAATTCGAATTATTTATTTATATTAATCTTTAACTGTTTCTCATATTCTTAAGAATTATTATGTTTCTTTTATACAATTATAGTTTTTCAAGTGCATCAGTATTTCATTATTTGTATAATTGCTTTTTAAAAGTATAATATATCCAAATAAATGTTGTTATACTTTATTTTTAACATTTTTGGTATGAAAATAATATTTTATTAAACTTGGGTTTTTCATCATAATTTTACACATATTTATTAAAAAAAACAACTCATATTTTAAAAGTACTGTTCATTTACTTTAAAATACGTCAGATGATTATTTTTTTGCATACATTTTTTAAATGCCAACTTTATATTTTACTTAATAATGTAAAAGTATACATATGAATGCCACCATAAACTGTTGCATCAAGTACACTAAACTGTAAACACTCACACAGGGCATGGACATGAAAGATGTAGTCTATTCTACGCGATCTCAAACTACATGAATAAACGCATTCTGCTATATGTTCTTTTTATAGTCTTTTTTTCTGTTTATTTTACGCTGATAATATTAAAGTTACAAAAAATACTTTTCATGTCTTTAAGATAAAATAAATTTTACATATTATATTATTTAAATTTAACAATTTTATCAAATGTATATTTTTTAACTGAAATAATTTCTTTATTTTGTTTTGCCAAAAAAATGTTATTCCTGATGTATTCTTTATTAATGGTAATTATGTAAATTATTTTATGTTTTTTGTTAAAAGGATTTGGATCTCGATTCAATTGTAAATGAAAATGAGGACGACGCTTTGTACGATGGAGAAACGTCTCATGCATCGAGCAGCGTTCAATTTATAAACAAGGACGATCCGAGATCAAGATTGCACTTTGTGAAGTATACGAAGAGGGAAGGCAAGACCCAGAAAATTTGGGAATGCGGAATATGTAAATATTTATTCACAGTTGGCTCGTCTTTTGTCGTTATTTTGTTTAAAATGTTTATTAATGCACGGAATTTGAAACGCCAATAGGTTCCAAAGAATTTCGTCATCAGTACACCCTGATGCGACATTTGCCGACTCATACAGATGAGAGGAACTTCAAGTGTGACATATGCGGCAAAGCTTTTCGCCAGCTTTCAACTTTAAGTCAACACAAGGCTATTCACAGCGACGCCAGACCTTATATCTGCGAGTATTGTAAAAAAACTTTCAACAGGTCTGATATTAACCGATTAATTATTCGTTAATATTTATATTAAAATCATGAAGAAACTTCGATTTTTTTTCTTATTAAACAATTTACAAATAATTTATATTGCTGTAGAAAAATAGTTATAGAAGTAAATTTAATATTTCAAAAATAAAGTTTGTGGTGCTATGATTACAAAAAAAATATATATATATAAAGTAAAAGTCACTGTAAATATATTAAGTTTAGGAATATGATTCTGAGTTTCTAATTGAATTTATAACTTTATTAAATTGAATAATTAAATGTTTCTTAATTAAAATTGTATTAAAATGGATAAACTGACATCGATCTTTATTATCATTTAATTGAAATTTTATTAAATTATTGATTTATGTTTCAGACACTGACTATAGATGTATGTTTAATAGACATTTTGAAAGTCAATTCGGATCTGTCATTTCTCATTTTATAACAAGTAACGAGGCGCGATTTTGTCATTCGTTACTTTATAACGATTCAGAAAGTGGCATTTTCTTTTATTTGTTACTTCTGTCACGAGATTCAATTTCTTTTCATTACATAGAAACGCAGTTGCTCTCAAGCTGACATTAAATAAAACTGCGGAGTATAACAGATTTATTTAAATATATTTGTATTAATGACACAAATGCATATGTCATTATTTAAACGCTATTAATATAACAAAACTGCTTCATACATTATAAATATAATACTAATATTATAATCGGCTATAATATGGTGTCAGATGTTTGTACAATTTAATAAACTTTCATCGCTATAAGCGATTTTAAATTTCACCTGTCAGAAGCATGTATCTTCAACAAAATGAGTTTTCAAATAGAATCACATTATTGTTTAATACGCTTACATAATATCCATTTTGAACAATGTCTTTCAGATAACTTAGGCTTTTTAATTCTGTTTCTTAATTATAGAACTTCGTTTATCAGTGTTATGATAAACTTAAGATTATTGAACATTTTGATTATCGTTTTAATATAGTGGAATACTTAAACAATTTACTTTTTAAAATCAAGATTTATAAGTGAACATAATATTTTCTGAATTTTCATAGTATAATATAAAAACGAAAATTCAAATGTAATCGATCAATATAAATGACTAAAACCAGACATTACATTAACATTAATTATAATTGATTGAAATTATTATCATTTTTGGATATTGCATTTAATTATCAATTTATGAACATATATTTATCAAGTATCAACGTTTGAATTCATTTGGCAATTACATTTTACCGAAATTAATTATATAAATTAAAGTTAAAATTACAAAAACTATAACTATACTTCAAACACATTTTTTTAATTTATTGTCTATTAGATTATTTTATACTACATTTTTTAATTATTTAATCAAATGTTCATGTAAAATTTAATTGTCGAAGTCACAACTACTCTAAAATTAGTGCAAACTGGGACATTTACTTTATAACTTTAACGGTTTATAATATCGTTTCTGTTGGTTCTTCATAAATGATAAATCATGAAAAAGATGAACAGTGACCAGCAATACAAATTTCAGCTTTTCCAAATTATTTAATATTTAATTAACAAACATATTACAGTTATGCGATTCTTTAATCTTAATTTGTGTTACAGAGTTTCTACGTTGATTTCACACCGGAAAACTCATTCAGAAAACAAACCACATAAATGTCATTTGTGTGGAAAGGGATTTCATCAGAAAGGTAATTATCATACATAAACTGATCGTACAAATTAGCGAAGCTTTGAACTGAAACGCAAATTTGACGTTAAATACGTCGTTTATTGATTTAATAAATACACACGTAAATAGTTTTTCTTAACAATAGTATTTTCATTGTAGTAATAACATTTAAAGAAATACTTTCTTAAATATTGTTTTAATTAAAGTATAATATTGTTTTTGTTAAGTACATATAACTACTTTTATTGAAAAATAATTTGTACGATCATATTTGATTTCAAAATTAACTTAATTAATAGAATCTAAATGTAAAGCTCTTGAATTAAGGTAATATTTTCGCAAAACTTAATAACAATGATAAAAATAATTACTTCTGCATTTTATCAATTACCTTTTACTAATTTCATTAGAGATAATTACATTAGCTGACGGCTGAATAGATAGATAAATACAATAGATTGAGTGCAGTTAATGTATCGTTCGACTGTCCTGTTGAAGTCTCTTGTAACGAAAATCCTCAATAATTGGGAAGTGTAATTTAGCATGTTTGTTTAGTCGTGTTGTTCACGTATTTGTAAGCATGTCCTAATATGCATGCGTTTATTAACGTTTGTGAAATGTGATGTCGCCTTTAGGTTATCAATAATCCGATCATACACGAAACTGATTTTAGAAATTGATATCGATATCTAAACAGTGTAAATATTAATAACGTTTGAGATGATATTTATAACTAATAAGAACATGATATCATACATATTTAATTGAACTTTTGCTTTAACACTATTAGAAAGTTCGAATTATAAGACGTTTTTTACAGTAAAGTTCGATTTAACTTGTTTGATATTTATTAATGAAGCAAAGATACTTTTCTTAAATCAAATAAAAAAAAGCCTGAGATGAATTTCAAAAGTTATACAAGAGAACTGTAATTAAATAATTTTTCATTTTTTGTCCAATTTTATTTTAGAAGAATGATACAAATTGTGGAGTTTAATATTAAAAGATGTTAAAATATGTTACAAACCATTTAACGTGTAGGAACATTTTTTATATTACAATGTTTGAATACTAAAAAGCATTAAAATATAGTGCAATTCGATCGCAATGTATTTCAGGATACTTTGAAACTCCATATGTCTCGAGTGCATCGAACTATTTGGAAAACTTAAATCGTTCCGAACCATTTGAATTATTCAAGACAGTCGAATTACTTTGTATTGCTTAAACTACTCAAGCCAGACCGAATCACTTTGAGTAGCTTCATTTCGAGTAACCGAAATATTTAGTGTGATTCATCGTATCTTGATTTTGATATTCAATTTTGGGTCTTTATTGAATTTAGATTATTGACTTATCTTATTTTTTCTACAATCAAACAGTTTCTATGACATTTCTTTTATTTTTATTATTATTCATAATCAATAAATTCTATAAACAATTTCTAATAAAAAGTAAAACATATTAGAAATAATTGTAACTTGTATTTAACTATATGATAATGATGATTTGAATAAATTAGGAAATCTACGGAATCATGTATTCACACATACAAACGAACGACCATACAAATGTGAAAGGTGTGGCAAAGGTTTTAACCAAATGTCAAATTTGGTTTGTCACAAGTTCAAGGCGCATGCAGATGTCGAAAAAATGCAATACTCGTGTAGTATTTGTAACGAGGAATTTCCCCGGCGATTCACTTTAAGAGCTCATGAAGAATACAAGCATGGTATCAAGTATCGACAAAGCTCCTCCCAAGTCAGTGATTCCCAGCCGAAATCGTCAAAAAAGTAGGACATTTGACCACTTTTCCTCACATAAACTTTTGTTAGTCTTACATTATTCACTATCGAAGGATTTCTTTTTTATTGTCGCTTATATATGTTTTTGCTAAACTTATGATTTGTTCGGATAAATTTATTGATAATAAATATTTATTTATTATGAATAAAATTATAACAAATATACTAACAAAAGTTTAGCATGGCTTTTTATTTTGGTTTATTTTTGTTATATACAATTTATAGTATTCTTCATAATATTTTACATTTATATAAATTATACTTTTAGTTTCAGATTTAGAAAAAACTATTTTTTATTATTCTTAATGATTCTTCTCGTTTTTTTCTTATTTCATACAATTCGACGTTTAATTTGATTCAATTTTAGTGAAAGTTTGGTGAAAGACAAAAATAGGTAGAAGTCATAATTGGACAAACGAAACTTTTGGGTTTGTGTATTCCGTCGAGACAAACTATTCCTTTCATTGCATATCTTGCTTCTTGGATGTAAGGAAGTAATGTATTGTGATAATGAAGGACTTGAGACCTTCACACGCTTTCAGGCACGTTAATGCTTCTCATGCGAAACCCAGGAAGAGATGTCTCTATGCTTCGACACTGATGTTTCAAATTATATGTGTCAACATATTGTATTTACGTCTGTAATTATCACGAAAGTTAGAACGAAAGTTCAAATACACCTAGACAGTAAACGTAGGAAATTTGCAAACACCAAAATATCACAAATTAAATTTCTCTTTTTTTTTTGTCTGATCAGATATGAAGTTTTACTACTTAAAATTCATATTTCAATCAATATTCAACATAAGTTTATACGGAACTATGTTCTATATTTATGAATATGAGAAATATTAAAACTTGCAGTTTTTTTAAATGTAGAATAGGAATTCCATCATTTTTTGATTTGAAAAAAGTTACTGTAATAACTTATATTGTACTATTAACTTTTATGTTTTATGCATTTTTTGTAATTATTAAATATTAAAAACACTTACTATTTTTGGATGAAAATTGCATTAATTATAATTCTGTAAATAATTGAACAGTTATAAAGAATAAATAAAATTAAATAATTTGTATTTCCTTGTTTACAAAATGAATAATACAATATTATTCAAATTATAATTATACAAATGTAATAAACAAATAAAATAAATATTACAGATTATGCATTTAATTAACTTGAAATATGTACAGTAATTTAAAAATATTTTGTTGCAACTGTATCGATTTGTATTTGTCGTTAAATTAAGCTGAACATGCAGATAACAGTTGCATATCATTTTAACTACTCTCTGAAATGAAAAATGATGGACTCTTACACTTGTTTTGACTTTTTGAGTTGCAGATATGTCATTGTTTACAACGTTTTTTTTTTATTTTTGTCGATACGATATTTGTAATGGACACTTGAAAGATACAATAGTTTTCCGTGACATGACACAGATAGTACACAATTGCCGGAAACCGTCGATATGTCATTGACGATTCATAGCGACTCAAAATCAACTGCATATGAATTAATACAATTATTCGTAATTGTTTTTATTATTTTTTTTCCTCTCGTATTCAAAGTTCGCGTAATTTGCAAGTAAAATATAAATGATAGAACTTAGATTGACACAATTAAATGAAATAAAATCAATACTCGTGATACTGCAATTTTGTTCTTTAAAATTAAACGTTGATCAATATTTAAACACTATAACTGCAAAATTAAACTTGATAAATAAAAATATATTATATAAAATATATAAAATAAATCCAATTGATTTACTTTTCGAAATAAAACTTATCTTATCTAGACACCGGTGTATGTTTTTCTTGTTTCTAGTTTTCAATCATTCGTTTCTTTAATAAAAGATCGAGCGTGCTCATCTATCTTTATTTTCCAAATCTTTCGTTAGATTCAGTATATGGGGTTTACATGTTGAATTCCAACTTAAGTCTCAAGTTTCAAGATTTACTTTAAAGTGATTAAAGTAAACAACTGATAGTACCTCGAGCTGTTAAAACAAATATTAATTCATCATACTTTAATGAAAAAAAGCAGATAACAATAATGATTCAAAAAATAAATACAAAGGTCAAAAACTGCTTCTCTTGGCTTAACAAAACAGATGAATTACAATATTGTATTATGCAAAGATCGTAAAATATCATTTGATAAATCAAAGTTTTCACAAAAATGTATAGATATCAACATTTGTTTGAACTTTTTATCTCGATCTCGGTGGAAAATCTATACGTACACTCAAATCTCCATTTTCTGGTGTGTAATTTCTCACCCATCGTTTTTCTCTACATTATTTGAGACAATGTTAAGCCAAATAGTGAAATGTCAATACTAAGAAAAATGACTTCAGTCGAAGTTGAAAACCATCACTGTTTCCTAACGTTGTGTATTCTTGTAAAAAATTCACATTTATTTTAACTTGAAAATGCAACTTTAACAAGTTAAAATTCATCGTAATTTATAAAATACACATCTCTTAATATTTTGTGTTCTTCAAATAAATATAATTTATAGATTACTTTTCAAAATCTATAAATGAAATTCTTGAAATTATTCATCATTTAAAACTCTGTCTTTTTGGACTCAAACTAATTAAAATATCGCAAACTGTGCCAATTCGTCTTTCGGTTTTAAAGGTTTGAGGTAGTTTAGAAGACGGAAAAGCACAATCGCATTCATCGTGGAAAAACAGTATTGTGCACATAAATGGCCGGTGACAAATCACGACGAATCTTATTACGCGCCTATACTACAATAAGAAGCGTATGGCAGGTAGCCAACGATTTTCCTATTACGTAAAACGATTCGAACTGCGATTGCAAATACTGTTGTATTTGCAAATTCTGCAAATGCTGTATTTATTTTTTCCTCGCGTGTGGATGGATATGCATGTGCTGCATATGTACATTATCTATCAATTTGCAATGATTTCGATTTTACATTTTATATGTAAGGCAAAAGCGTATGTTTACATACGCCAATATAAATGATTTGTTTAAATGTTGCATTTAATCATATGCAATTGATTGAACATTATGTTTATATTAAAAGACTTTTTGATATCATTTGATTATTGATAGTATTTTCTGTCACAAATTAATATTTTGTGTAACTAAAATATACTAAGGGAAATAAAATAACAAGAATTACAATAATTCATTAAAAAATGTTGTATATCGGCATTTTTAAACAAATTATTAAAAATATAATACAAATCATTATAATCTGTTATATATTGTATTTTATTATAATAATAAATTGTATTATAATTTTTTACCATTTTTATTATATTTAATAACAATCTTTTAAATATATTCTGTATGTAAATAATTTTTCTACATACAGAAAAAATTTTTTTTAAATTTTTTATTAAGAAAAGTTGCGATCGAAAGAATTGAACCTTAGCCTCCCAGTTGTTAGTCAGCCGCCTTTGTTCACTCGACCTAATAAACAAATTTTATTCATATACAGAACATATTTAGAAAATTGTTCTTAAATATAATACAAATTTTAACAAATTATAATACAATTTATTAGTATTATGATAAAATATATAATAATCAATATAATGATTTTTATTATATTTTATAGTAATTTGTTTAAAATTGACGATACACAGTACTTTTTTTAATGAATTATAATAATTTTTGTTCTCTTATTTCCCTGAGTAAACTAATTCAAAAATGTTGTTGCTATTTTTCTCCCTTTTGCTTACTTATCTTTTCTATATTAACCTAAAATGAAAGACATTTTCTTCGCTGATCTTGCATGGAAAGCTGAACTTGTCTTATATTGACTCAAAATTAATTATTAATAGACAAATTCAACTTTATGCAAATTAACTATTATTTTACGTATAATCCTAATAAGTCTATCTCTCTTCAAAAGCATTAAAATTAATACCTCTTAAACAGCTTGTTCAATGTGTTTTTATAATTTCAATTATATGTTAACTTAATGAAATTTATTTGTCATAGAATAAATTAAATCTGCATGTATATAAAAACTAATCTTTGCAGTAGTAATGTCCATTGTAAAGTTGAAATAATTTATACTCAGTGTAATTTCTCTAATTAATATATAAAATGACAAGAAAAGAAAGTTCATTTTTCGTCAGCATTGCCCGTTATAACTATTTTTCTTTTTTCTTTCCCCTCCATTTAGGAGTAAGAGCGTGCGAATAGTTCGTCTGCCGGAAAACCACCATAAGTCAACTTCGAATTGTAAACCAAGAGACGCCGCAAGCTCGGTATGTACTATTTCAAAGATATTGCGCTTTAATGAGAAAAGTTAACGGATAGAAAATGATTAGCATAAAATGAATGCTTTTGGTGTCGAAAAGAGTGTCGCAAAAGTGTTTGATGGATTTTTTGTATGATGGATTTTTTATTGACTTAATTATCAGTCAAATACTAAACACGAGGACAAAAAAAGAGACAAAGAATGATAGAAAAAAAAGAGCGAGCAAACGACAGAACAATGTCTGTTGCTCGTTTACTTTGGTTTCGACTTGCTCAGGAAACTTACGCAATAATAATAAATAACCGCACAACCGTAGGATAATTTTACGGATTGCATCATGGTGGATAAAATCAATACGAAAGCTATGGAAAACGCCGTACTCCAGAAGAAGACGCCGTTTGCGTTGTTAAAATCAGCCAAGGATGTGCCGATTCTTGTGAAAATACTGTCAACAAGCGACAGCGATAAACATGTGAGTGGAAAGAAAAATGGGCTGAGCTTTTATATATTTAATTTCCACAATTTCGCTTACACACACGCCAGCATTTCATATTCGCCCGAAATCAAATTTTGCTAAATCGATGCATTATATTTCGGAATACCATTTTCCATTAGACGAAATAGAATTCGATCGGTAAAATATTTTAGCTTCTTCTTATGAAAGAATATGGCTCAGACTATTTTTGTTTTAATGTGTTTTATTTATATAACACATATATGGAAACAAAATGCTAAATACAGGCTAGAGTATCAGACGGATATTTGTGAGATCCGCTTGACGGCATAAAATAGCGGGAAATTGGATTAAGATTGCAGCGAAACTTCCGATAATAGATTGATTGTATTATCGGGGGTGTTTCCTCAGTAATTGTGAATGCTCGTTTTAATGTTGCGGCTTCGTGCCATTTGACTACTAGTTTGGCATTTGTGTAATACGACACTGCGAGTATTTCGTTCTGTTTGTGTAATGGCGCTTTTCATGACCAAGTTTATTAATTCTTGGTTTAAACATGAAATCGTGGATTTTTCATTTAAAACAAAACATTATATTGAACAACATTTTTTATTATTCTTCGTTAATATTTTTTTTCGAATTTTTAACTTTAATATAATTTGAAATATAAAAGTTGGAAAGTTTGACTAAACTGAAAAATTTTGTAAAATAAATATGTAAACGCTAAATTCGTTATATTAACAAAGTGGAATTTTTAGTAAAATTTATTATGTAAATAACTATGAACAATTAATTATTATTAATTCATTGACAGTATTAATAAAAGAAACCTTATCCATTTATATATCGAAAAAAAGTTTTTCAATTACCAAGTCGATGTATTTCCTGCAATGTTGGAAATAAAATATGGAAATCTGTAACATGCTGAAAGTTCAGTGTACTCAAATTTGAATTAAAATGACAAATAACTTTGAAAAATTAAACAAAGATGGAACAAGTATTGAATCAGAGTACATTTTCATGGAGTTACGTAATATAATGGAAGTTTTTGATTAATAATAAAGTTTCAATTTTGAGAAAAAAGGCGAAATCAATTATAAATTAATGAATTATTAAAATTTAAAACATTACGTCATTTAAAATATTATTAATGATTCTTTGACTTATGTTTTAAATACATAAATTAATTGGTTGAAATTGACTTTAATAATTAGATGAAATTTGATCACAGAGTCCAGCTTAAGTACGTTAATATAAATGTTCTAAAGTCAGATCGTCAAACCAATTCATTTTCCAGATATAACGTAAAATACTTCATCCTCTTAAAGTAAATCTTTAATGCAACTTTTATATTTAAAAAGCGGTCAGTTATCGAACGATTATTAAAACTTTTTATTTATCAATTAAAGTATATCCAGTGTCTTTTTCATTCGCTAATCAACATCCAAATAATTGACCAATAATTGACCAACTTTTTTGTAAACAAGAAAAATGTGGAAAGAATCACTTTGAATCCAATTCAAGCATATTTATCTTTTAATCTTATATTTTTTTTGTTTTGTCTACTGTCAAATATTCGCAAAAAGTCTTTGTAATATAAAATTGTATTAAAAACGAGAAAGAGTGAATAATCGTATTATTTCGATCTCCTTCGTGTTTCAATTCCGTATTTCCTAATTCCCGCGGCTCGACTTTTCCTGTATTGGTATGCTTTTAGTGACGTCGATTATATCTCGGCATTTTTCAAGAGACCTGTTGGTTATTGTTCTCGTTATATTCATTTGGCGAATTAACGGTCCAACACAAAATCTTTTTAATTCTATTTTTCACTTCTTCCAGTCCTTTTTTTTCATTACAAAAAATCATAATAACCGTTGACAAACCATTATATCGAGTACGTTTATTATTCCGTAAATTTTATTTAATATATTTTTTTTTTCTCAGTAAAATAACATTGCAAGTGAAAATTATATGAAAATCTATTTTCTTTTTATCTCATTTCGCGGTATACAACAACATCCAGGTGCCTCATAAAAATTCAAATACAAAAACATACATTTTACGCCTTCCGCCATTCACGTTTATGACTCAAAAAGTTTTATTTAATCAAGTTTTGTTGCAAATACTTTGCAATGCCACTCGAAAATCTAACGTTGAAACTAATCAAATCAATTGATGTACTTTTCAAGACAGAAACGCGAAGACGGAAGGAGAGAACAATTATATGAACTTTAATTAGAACTGTTCAATTAGTTCCAGTAGACTATGCTGAATGGATTTTGCGATTCAAATGAAGCATTTTCTTTATTTTTTGCACTTAATCGCTGATATTTTGTTTACAACGTCTTATTATACTATTGATTTTTCGTTAAAATTTCATTTGCCCCGTTGATAGGAATCGCGCAAACACTTTTCAGGGAGAAATCTGTGCAGATGTTTTACTTTAAGTTCGAATATGACTAGGACGCAAAAAATAAAATGAAAATAAAAGGATTTGGAAAAAGTCTCGACAGCTCTTCGGTAAGATTTTTCTAAGTTGGAATTAAGGAAGTGACAACTTTCCAAGTACCGCGTGAACTTTTTTGGTGATGTGGCTGATCTAGGTTTGTAATGTAATTACGGGTATAGATGTGGGACGTGAGTTTCGTCCTTTCATTTATTTAAGTTAGTTTTTTTTTGTTATTGCAATATTTAGCCGCAAAAACTTTTTCGTATTTGTTTCAACTAAAAATTGACAAGAGACAATATTTTTGGTTTGTAAAAATGATCCACTGGATCAAAGTTTTAATTTTAGTATTATATACTTCCATTACACGAAGATAAAAAATAGAGTATAAAATGGCATGTGAAACTTTTAAAAGGTCTGCTTTTCGGCAACCGACCTTCGGAATCTGATAAAAGTTCGTTCTCTTCACAAATATCGCATTTTTATTTAAACCAAAAGAAACGCCTCGTTGAACTTTACTTGTAAAACCAAATTCGTTATTATTTTTTTTGTCCAAGTTTTATTGTGTAATTAATTTTGAGTCTAGTTTATGAGTGTTTTTCGAGAAAATTCCTCCGCCAGAAGCATGATTAGAAGCATTTGCTTTAAACTCTTTGTAACTTTCGAGCTTTCTATTCGACTATTCTTTATGTATCTTTGAACAATGGGTCATTCAGTTTCATTGTAACAATAATAGTGTAGTAATTTTGTCGAAAAAAGACTGTTAACAAAACACATATTGCATTGTAAGTGAAGAAAAAAAAGGCACAATGACGGATTTATTTGTCATTTGTTATTTAACAAAAGTGAAAACAAAACACTTTTCTTATTACTTTCTTGTCAAGAAGCAGATATATTAAATGTTCGATGTTGTTAAACTTAAATTAAAAGTCGATTTAGAACTGGTCTGAATGAAAGTTTGTGTTAACTATTAACATAATCTAGTTATATAGTTGTACAGAAAAGTACATTGAAAATTTAGGTACAGAATAAACCATGGGACTTACTTACATTTACATATATATGATTCATAAATACAGTAGAACCTGCATCGTGTTTTGTCTCTCTGTCTCTTATTTGCAGATCAAGGATATGCAAATGAAAAAGGACAGAGAAGCAGGGCTGAGTGTAGATATTGCTGTATGAAACATAAATACAGATCAATAGACTCATTTGAGAGTTATCAGTAATAAAACAAAGTACATCAAACGTTTGTACTAATGATTTTAGTTTATACATATATATTACAAATTTGTTATTTATTTAATGGAAAAAATATTTTCATTCAAAATGTTTATATTTTTACAAATTAAAACATTAAATATTACTTTTTAAAATTCATTATTTTTTTTCGTATATATAAAAGTATATATATATATATATATATAAATAAGATATTCTGAAACTAATAGTCTAGCAGATTGAATCAATATGACTATCAATGCACATATTAGCACACAAAATGCAAAGGCACCTTAAACACACTTGGCATTTAAATTTGCTTCCTTTTTTTTGTATCAAAGCGCATCAACTAATAATAATAACTTAAGTGCTCTTATGAGAAGTTATGCAATATAAACTGATATATTTAAATTATTCCGTTTGCGCAAGAAATGTACGAGTGATACATCAGCGTATAATTTGACTAACAAGATCATTTTCATATTCAGAGACACTTTGCTTTGGGCGTTCGAACGCAAACTCCCTTTCACGTTACGAATTAGGCTTTGTTCGAAATTATTGGACCGTCTTACGATATTTGTAAAGATTCTCATGCAAAGTTATAAAGCTTTATTTTATTACTCACCAAAAATAGAAAATAAACAGTAATAAATGTGACAACAAAATCACTTTCATAATGTCATGATTCGCGTTAAATTGCAGGAACAAAATTTTATAGCTTTTGGAAGATCAAAAAAAAAAGATCAGACAACAGCAAAATATATGATCGATTCTTTGTTCGTTTCACTTCTTTTCGCAATGTCTCGATGCAATGGTATTTTACGCGTAATGACCGTAGATCGAGGTGAGAATGACACGTTAAGAGATACGTCAAATTCCCTTCTTCTGATTTCGCAGTAATAAGAAATGCATTACTACTTTAGTCGCTTTCGTGTTCCATGCAAATTCTTCATTGCTCGAATTTCACGGCGGATTGATGAATGTTATTTTCACTATATTCTCTCGTCATGCATCGCAAAATCCTTTCAATTGAAACACTTCGAGTTCGCTTTTTTTCATTCAAATTAATGCATTCGTTGTTTATATTCATTTATTTAATCTTCGTTAATTAATGTAAATCCACAATTTCACGTTTTAAAGTTTATTTTGACAGTATGTATTCTTTCGCATTTATAAATTGTGGTGAATGTAAAAAATTGATAATTTTTATTATTATTTTGTTGTAATTCAAATTATTTGATTTATATATATATATAGTTTATTGACTTTAGTGATGATAAATAAAATTCCATTAATTAACACCACACATCATAAATGTACTTATAACAAAAATATAAAAAAATGGATGAAAAATGCATATAAAAATAAATATCGAATGAAAAATAATAAAATATAAAACTCTATAAAACTATGATTGAACGTAAAATTATTTATGTTCATCTAGTTAGACATTTTAATCGTCAATAAACGGACAATATTACTTCTTTTTTTTTCTTTAGTTTGAAGCATTAATATACGAGGTATATAGTTTCAACAATACGGCATGTAAAAATAACGACCATTAAAAAAAAAGCATTCATGTCGTTTCTTATTGGCTTCTTATTTTGCGACGCAACGTTTTGTTAGCAAAAAAAAACGAGGATAAAAAAACGCGATTCCTTTTCTACGCGAAAGATGAAGAAGCAAAAATGAAGAGCAACGGCACTGAGAACAACAATGTGCTGGACTTTGGGTGATTCAACGATCGACATTTTTTGTAATTATGGGTTGCCGGGGTTTTGCCATTTTTTTTCTTTCGGTTCGTATTTCAAGGAAAAACCAATCTACATCGCAAAATTATTATACAACAACAGGAATAGTTTAATTGGAATTTAATAGCGTAAAATTATATCTCTCATGTAAAGGAATTTAAAAAGAATGCAATCAATATTTTTGTATAACTTAATCTTTATAATATTAAAAATAAATATTTGTTTAGAAGAAAATGTTCAATAATTGATTTTTATATGCACATAGTTTAGTTAAAAAATAATTGTAAGCATTTTTTTTTTATTTAAATACTATGAAAAAGCAATTTATATGAAAACATTTTATTTTCCAGTGTTTATTGCCGGCGACCCCAGAAGACCTACAAGAAACTGGGAATATTGGTTCGAATTCAACGCTATCAACTGATGAAGACGGTATAAAGACGTTACAGGTCAAAGTACCTATCGTTGCTTGCATTGTACAAAATATTGATGTCAACGGCGAATACAATTACGTCATTGAGGCACCTAAGTCGAATGAAGAACAAGGTAAATATAACTTGTGCAATTTGTTTAACAGCGAGCGTATTTCTTGCAAATAACTTTGTTTATTACAATTATAAAAAAAACTGCGAATTAAATATGTTAAGCAAACTGAAGTTTAATTTACAAGAAAATGATTACGTGGCATTTATAATAAGAATTGTAATTACATTCGAGGAATAATAATGAAACAAAATATTATAATTTTAAGAATGTACTTACATTGTACCTATGAAATTATCATTTCATTTAAAGATTATGACTCCAAATTGCTTTTATCTTTTTATAACATGCTGAATAAGAAAGGAATAAAGATAACTTAAGAGCTCAAACATTTCGATATATACGCTCCTTTGAATAACAAAAGATGAAAGGTATTTGTTGTTACGATCACATTAAAATATGACTCCTTTTTCTAAATGTTTTTTTTTTTTTTGCAACTGAAACTGCCATAATTCTTAACAACTTTGCTTGATATTGAAAATAGTTCTTCTATTTTTATCTCTCGCAGACAGATTTTATCTCAGTTATGACGTTATCATCTAAATGCTTATTCAAAGTTTATACGCGAAGCAATCAAAAGATTGACTTATAAAATGTTGGATTTGATTTAAGAGTTACAAAGCAGAGTCCTTAAAATATTGTTTTTTTGTGCGCTGCAAGTTTCTTCGTACGTACTATGAAAATCAATTTATAGGTTAACTTTTGCAAAATTTTCGACGTTCATAAATGTCTTACACGTAAAATATTTTTAAACACTCGTCAAACACTTGTCGAATTCAATACATTACAATCCTCTAAGTGACTTATATAGCCAAGGCATTAAATCAATATGAATTCTTTGCAATGATACGTACGATTTCTGATATAACATCAAATTTAAAAAGCAGGAAAAATATTATAATGTTAAAAAATGCATAAATCGTTGAATAATTCAGTTACTTTATGCAAATCACGTTTGATTAATAGACTATAAAATCAACATATATATATATATGTTGAATTTTATTGAACATTTTATTATATAAATCTTATATACGTGAGTTAATATAAAATAAATTAAAAGAGAACGAAAATTGAAATATTTTTTTTCATAAATTTAGTATTGAGAGATAATTGCCTCGAAGAAGAATAATTCTTATATAACCAACATTTATTGACATTATTCACATAATATCTTTTATCATTTCTTTTCTATACGAAAATGTGTAGTTTAAATTATGACGGAGTTTTTTTTATTTACTCATTATTGTGTTTCAATCATTAATAATTAATGTTCCGAAAATGTAACATTCGGAGATAACAAATTAATATAATATAGTGCACTTAATACAGTTATTGAACAATTACTCTCACCAAAATCAGTTATAATTTGATTTTCCAAATGTCATTTTAATTATTTGAACTGAATCATATTTTTGTTTCAACTTGTAACATTCAAGTAAAAAACATTTAAGTACTTACTAGAATACTTGTGTGATAATTACATTTTCATTGCCAAAAAAATAGTTAAATTTACTTTATACCTACAAAAATTAATCATTTTCCCAATATAACTTTATATTGAACATTGTTTCATAATGACATTTCTATCAATTATTCGAAAAAAAAACAAGTGTCACTTTTAACTCAAATTATCGTACATTTGAACTGCCGGAAAATTAAAACAATTTTTATCCTCAAGTATTATATTTTATGATGAATAACTGGCGTGTTACGGCAAGTCAAAGTGGCGTAAAGCAAAACTGTGACACTTAATGAAATGCCTGTAGTTGTTTTTTGATGAAACACACTCTTTCTCGGCTGCATGAATTGGAGCGGTGCATCGGTAACACTTGAGTTATATGTACCTGCTTTTCAATTTACCGTCAACCAGTTTCACAGTCCTGTTTATGTTTGGGTATATATATGTATATATATGCGTGAACTCAAACAAAATAATTATTCACAAACAAATAAAACCAGACAATCCAAAAATTATCCAACAATCGAACTAAAGTAATTAGGCGCTTATCACACTTTTAGATAACAAAATGCAGAATATTTAGAGCTCAATTTAATTTAAAGTTTCCTTTTATTATTTCACCCACTTTTATACAAATAATTCAATTTCTTACATTTAATTGATTCATGACAATTATTTTGTTATTAAACAATAAATAAAATGTTTCTGATAATATTTAAAAAAAAAAAAAAGAATACTCGACAATTTTAACATTGAAATCACAACTCGATGAGACTTATCGATTTCAAGCAAAAAAATGAAAAAAAAATAATAATAACTTGGTGTTCTCAAAAGTTTGATAAATGTCAACAATTCGAAGGAAAATCTAAGTAATTTTTCAGCGCCGACCAATCAATTGCTAAAAGAGACTTCAGAAATCACTGCGGATACATTTCGACCTGAGAATAGAAATTCACTAGTTATGTTCCTTTGATGATCCGTGGGGTTAATAGACACGATGATTTTGATAAAATATTTTTCTGTCAGCATTAATCATTTAAAAAAGCAAGAGCGGCTTTTTCGAATGCATCCACTTTATCGTCAAGTTACGATATATCATTTATATATACAAAAATATCCTTAGTATTGACAAAGATTATTTTTCATGAATAATTTAACAACATGCAAAATAATTTTTCTCCAATATCTCATTAGCATAAACTATTTGTGAACAGTATTTTCAAATATTGATTCATTTATTCGTCGTCGCAATATTGATATAAATTTGAATAACAATTGTTACAAATGAAAAGGAAAGACAAATATGTCAAACTCGATATATATACGTATCCCTTGAACCACTCTGCAACTTGAATTCCTTTAATTTCACTTGAAAGTAAATTGTGTGAATAACAATAATCTGCTAAGTTTTATAAAAAATATTATAATGCAGTTTTATACTCAATTAAGAAGAAAAATATATATGTATTTCAACGTTTACGGTCGAGCAAATTAAGATGAGGTATACTAATATTGACTTATACTACTGAACATTGAACATGTTTGTAAATTACATGCATGTTTTCAAATCAAACATAATAAATAAATTCCCAGCAAATGGGAATGGAGAAACTGTGTGGAAATCGTGAGACAAATTGAATTAACGCAATGTTTCACAATCAAGGGGTTCAAAGATGCAACATTTATGAAGTGAGAATATTTAATACAGAATAACAGTCGCGCGCGAGAAAGCATCGAAGGCAATAAATGGATAAATAAAGAATAAAAAAGAAAAAAAAAGAAGGAAAGAAAGTATGCATTGCAATAAACAGTTAAAACGTACGCTATGAATAAAACATAAAAGTAATTGAACAGACGACTTCATAATCTTGTTAATATTTGGAAGATTCATTGCTGACGAAACTTTATTTCTTGTGTCAAAATAAAATATTGATTTTAGCCCATCGAAGGGAAAGCGAATATGAAATATCTGTAATCGAAAATCAAGGTTTTTGTAACTTTTAGATTAATATAAAAAAGCTTTCTAACAGAGCTTCCAATTCAGCGAGTTTCATATTATATTTTTAATTATTTCCATAATTAATTCAAAGCTAGTCTGATTCTTTAACTTATTTCAATTGATATATACTTAATTTTAATTAATTTATTCTTTAATAAAATCGATTATTTTTTACGCAAATATTTTATGAAGTTGTTATAATTGCAATAATGAACGATTTATCACAAACTATACTTTAATACATAAATTTGTTAATATTCTTTTTATAGTTCCAAACAGAATTAAAAAATTACTTAAGAGCAAAACTTTCGCAGTAAAATGTATCTTATTTTATGTCTTATGTTGGCACTTGTTATTTTTAATTAAAAAAACAAACTCGAAATAAAAAAGTACTTTATAATTTTTATAAAATTAATTCTAAGACATATAATTTTAAAAATTACAAGTAATCTTCCAAATATACTTTAACCATTTTTCGTATTTATTAATTTTTTTATTTACTGCATAAATTATGTTAGAAATCAGACACTTAAAAGCAAAAAAAAGTAACTAACAAATAAAATAAATAAAACCCAAAACAACAAGTTGCAGCTATCAAAAAGAAGTGCAAAGTTTATGTTCGGCTGACATCCGAGGGTAGAAAATGTTAAACATGGCACGATATGCGGAATGGGTTGTCCGAGCGAGCGGTAAAAAAAGGCGTCTAAATTCGAGGCGACGTAATTTGTGCACGTCGTCTAATCCTATTCTCGCGACCGCGCGTTATGCGGCCATTATTAAATTTTACCGCGTGCAAAAGTTTTATCACATACACGTGGTACAACATGAAAGCAAAATAACTGTTTTTAAACTGGATTAAAATTCTGTACAAATTGAGTTGAATGGCATTATGATGAAAAGTTGTGTATTGTTACGCGAGCGGCAATTTCAAAACGCTTTCCTTTCCGCCGCCTGACGGCTTGAATCAATTACCCAGCTCAAAATCTATATAGGCCACGACATATACTAACATATATATACGTATATATTTTATATACATAGAAACATATATTTTCAATTTTATCTGAGTAGACTATATGGTGAAGATTTTGCGGAAGTAATTCCCATTGATTAAAGGACTTAATGAAATAATGCTTATCGCGAGTATTCAAAACTTTCATACAGATTCCTCATCAGAAACGTTGTTGTATTCTCGTTTTCACACGACTGTATAATTTACATTGCAATAATATGTCTTCACCTATACGATTTCAAAACACGTATCCGACATTACACTTTATGTGTACAACCTTAAATGTCTGATTACTGGAATTGTTCCAAATTGCTCTTGTCAAGTGGTTCCGCGTGATTGCTTCAACGTGTCAATTTGTGGTACTGAATGTTCAAGACGGTAATAATGACCATTCCCACTTGTCGTTGAATAGATTAAAAAGGAATGACTCGGCTCAAATTTTATCCATTTATTTATTTTGCATCAACCATATATCGAATATCGATTAGCGTTATTTGCAAATACAATTTTGCAATTTTTCAATCAACCATCGAAAATTTTGAGTGACAAAAAAAATTACCATACAAATTGAAAGATTCAGTTTAAAACAAAAATAGTGAAAAAGTTCTTGAATTAGAAATAAAAGAAATATCAAAAACAATATAAATTTGATAAATGGGTGTTAAGAGATTTCGAATTTTTGACATCTTTAGAAAAGTCAATCAGCAATTTTTTTTTTGTTTAGTGAAAAGCTTGTATAAATATTTATGTGATTGACAAAATTTTGAAATGAATATTGGTAATCATACTTTACGTTTAACTTTAATTTGCATTGAATATTAATACGATGTTTTTTTTAAATTGTATTGAAATTGTTTTCTATGAGATCGTTCAACATAATGGAGAGCTCCTATTGATCAAAACAATACCGGTGAAACGCGAAAAAAGCAGACAAAGACCTCATACTGTACTTAATCAAATATTCAAATGTAGTTGTTGCAATAAGGTTAGCGCTTGTTTAAATACATTAATGTCAATGAAAATTGAATAATACAAACATTGTAATGATATTACGCTAGCATATTTCTGATACCAAAACTGAAATATCCAATTTGTGATATTTTTACATTTTCAAATTATATTGCAATTACAGTGATTGAATTTTGCAAACTTTATAGTAATTCCTTCATTTAATTATATTCATTAAGTTTATTTAAATGATTAAATATTTCCAAATTTATTAATGTTTTCAAATGTAAGTTTTACGTTAATTAAAACGAATGCTTATGATATTATTAAGTAAATATGTTGATCTGGACAATTTTTTGTTGGAAATGAAAATATTATTTAGTTTAAAATAATAAGAAGTTGATATTAATATTCGTTTCTTTCTAATGTATTTTAAAGATATTTAATTATTAAAATAATAACGTTTATTTTACATGTTTTTCTTTCTTTTTAAAGTTTGATCTTTTTATTAAATTAAATGAAAAATAGGACAATCAAGAAATAGAACGAAACGTCAATTTCAAAACGAAATACTCTGGACAACGTCAAAACTTTATAATTTTCTTTATAATACATTCACGATGTTTCAAAAATTCTAAAAAAATGCTTGAGAGCTAAAATTTTTTTTTTTTATTTCTACAAAAAATATTAGAAAAAGTATACTATATTACTGTTAATATGTGACTTATGAACCCACTTATAACTTAAAATATAAGTC
>JABFPJ010001795.1:0-23027 GCA_022817425.1 Gryon sp. ZL-2020 | reverse complement strand
GTATAATTTATCCTCACAATATAATAAGAATAACTGATAAAAACAACAAATTTAATGTACCAGTAAGGTAACATTTATTTATAACATATATTTATTTTTAATTTAAACTTATTAATTAAAAAAACTCTTTCTTCGGGAATCAATCCCGTGTCTCCAAAGTGTTAGGCCGCTGTTTTATCCACTGTACTATTTCATTGTTTATGAAATATGAAAATAAAATATAATGAAAAGCACGCATTTATAATCAACAATATACCAAATTGTTCTAAACATAACTACATATAATATCTAAATACTGAATGTAAACAACAGCACGGTAAAAATTGTTCGTCCTTTACTTAAAAATGATGTAGACTAAATTTGATAGTCAAGTAAATCACTACAAAATATCAATTAAACAACATATTTATTTCCTTTTCGACAATTTTACTTATGTTTATTAATGACAAGCACGGTAATTTTTATTGGTTTTTACTCTCAGTGTACTTTTATTGAAATAAATTAAAGCTCTTAATAATACTTAAAAAAAAATATTTTAATAACTGTCGTTACATTAACATTGCAAAATCTGTTTGTCAAACTTTATATTGTAATAAATTAAAATTAAAAAACGAAAAATTTTTCGACTGTAAGTTTATTGTAATATTATATTAAAAGTGACTTTTATTTTTAATTTAAAATAAATGTTAAATTTAAAACTGTACAATTTTGAAGACATTTCTAAAATTACATTTCTTAATTTGTATAGAAACATTTTTTCGTAAATTAAATTCAATTTTAGTTACATATCATTTAATGATACGCTAAATGCAAATAAGTAACGTATATAAAATCAAATGACAACATGATTAAATTGGTAAAGTCGCATTAAGTCTATTGTCGAGCGACGCGCGTCACCTTGCACGTATAAAAAATAGTTATGCAATGGCGCACTACGTTGGCTCGGTTCTGCTCGGCTTGTCTCGGTTCAAACCGCTGCACCGAATCCTGTAGCCTCGAGTGCAATCTCACCGACTCCTTGTTACGATCGGGACTTGCGATCATTATTTCCTTACGATCAATATTTCATTCTCTTCTAATGGTTATTGACACCAGTAGACCTTATTCGTGCCCGATTTTCTTTCATTGCATGCATACAAAAGCTACTCTCACAATACCAAGTTTTAGTTGCACTCTAATTTTATCCATTAAACAAAAATTTGATCATTTCTTCTCTTATAATCTCATTCGCTGCACATATTTCATATGATTCATTTTATTTTGAATGTAAGATAAGCAGCGCTATCTGTATTTTAAAAGTAAACAAAAGCAACAGTCGCATCTATCTTGGCAATGTTGAGATGACTTCCGATTTCATATCTTGGGTATTTTTGTGTGTGCACTTATGTTGAAAAATCTGTATTCCTTATATATATAAATATAAAAAAGAAGGTTGACTGAAAGATATAAATGTATGGCAACAACGAGCAGGAAATAAAGGGCCAATGATTAATGACAAAAAGCATTCTGAGGATGGATCGCGGACGTTAGAGCGAGTATTGTCGATCGTGGCTTAATCCGGCGACGACTTCTGAATGGTATCTTCACTGACAAATATCAATTTTGGCGTACCATCCAGTGAGAGAGAAAGACGAGACATTGCAAGAGATACGAAGCGAGAAAGAGAGAGAAAATGTAAGTTCACTTGCATCAAAGAGGAAGGTTAATGCAACACGGAAGACTGGACTAACCAAGTTTTGAAACCATTATCGTCTTTTGCCGGAGATGTGATATTCATCGTCAAAGAGAATGTCCCTCTTTTAGGGACAGGGCCACTTTATCAAGAGACAAACCAAGTCCTTGCAAACAGATTGCGTCATTTCTTTGCCTTGCTAGGGAATTTCACTATATCATTAGATTAACCAGTGAAGAATATACTATCTGGTACGTGATGTATTATTGCATACACAACACAATGTTATTATACAATTTTTTCTATCATAATATATATCTTGCAATATATCTAAGAAACTGTGGAATTTGTGAATGTTCTTTTATAAAAATTACCACTTATAATTCCGTTATTATTATCTGCAATATTAATAATTTGTTTGCTCATCACTGCTTTTTGTAACATAATTTTGTTGACAGTATGTGAGTGCCTAATACAGTGGAATTTTTTTGGATTAAATCCAACGATCATTAATCAAATCGGAATTAACAAAAATTAAATTAAAATTATTAAGTGCGAATTGAAATTGAACTTGTCTGGCTTTTGAAAGTTTTCCGGAGAGTCTGTTGTCGTTTTGTCTCTGTTCCTTCGATACGCCACTATCGATCATGTATTAAAGAAACCTTATCAACGCGTAATTTAACTCAATTCAAGTTGAACGTACGTGCCCAATGGTTTATATTCATGTAAAAACAAATGTACATGTATGTGTCTGTGTGCTAGATGGCGTCATAAATGACACATCTGCAACAAACATGATTATTTATGGAACGAACGTACAATATCATTCGTTTTAAGTACAGTTTAGTCTTTCGTTCGTTAGCATGAATCTTTTTCATTTTGTTCATTATACGTTTATTCTAATAACATGTTAACTTATTTCCAATAAAGTAAAAATAAAACATAACTAAATATTATTGCATTGATGAAGTAAAATTACATTACATGAAACTGTAATTTGATTAACATTTTATTCAATTATTTTCTATTTCTTTGTTTGAAAAACTTCTGTATTGTATTTTTGCACAAGTTTGTAATGTCAACATTCATTGGATTAAAGCGAGAGAATGTTTTACCGCTTTGAACGAAGTTATTACGTATCTAGGCCGTGAATTGGGCCCTCTCGGTTCACGAGCCCGTTTTACGATATTATTTCAACAATAACGGCGGTGGCGACGATCATTGCGATCCTACGCGGAATCATTCCGACACCGATGCCGTTATAATAAGTAACGCGCGGAGAAAAGAGATCTAACGAAACTAACGGGATATTGTTGTTTGGTCACGCCGAGCGAAGCGTACGCGGACCGTAATGAATCACTGACATTATCTGTCGCAAATTCGTACATCACTGCGACGTGTTTTCTTCGCAAAATATTACCAAGATGCTCCCCAGTGACCATTATGCTTTTTCTCCTGTCGATTTGTATGTATTTCTTAATGGCATTTGCCGGTTCATTCATTTTTTTCCATTCAAGTCAATCTTGTATGTTTTCTTTTTATAGCCCTTTTGCTTTCTTTATTCCTTTTTTTCACTCGTATTATTTTAGCTTATTGAAAGATTTATGTTTACGCGTTGATTTATTGGACTTATACAGAAAATTTTATATATTAAAAGGTTAATATAGAATACAAAATTGAATATATGATAAAATAATTCATTCTTTGTGTATTTGTTGGAAGTTTGTAAAAGTTCTATTCTCAAAAATATTTATTAAAAAGTGTTTCCATTTTTTATGTAATTTATTATGGAATTTTGTGCGGAATTTAAAAGAGAATATAGATTTTTGCTCTCGAAACTACAGAGGATTCCAAATTAAAAAATTCCTACCTTACCGATATTTCACATAATTTTATTTGTAAAAATGCAAGGCAAATTTTGAAAAAGAATAGAATTTTAAAGTTGCAGTAATTATTGCAAATTACAAATTGCTTCTCACATATTAATTAACCTACAATATATTGACAAATTTTACGTGATAGCCTTGAAAATAATATTAAATTTATTTGAATCAAATTGAAAAGAATTTCATAAAGAATATTTCCTCAATTTTTCATATGTACTTATCTATTTAATATTATTTGCAAATTAGTGTAAAGTGTATATGGCAAACCATATTTGTACCGCAAAATGACATTACTTATTAGGGCCATATCAAAGTCGAGTTACATTCGATTCGTTGCCCTATAATGCAAACCATCATCAGGTCCCAAACAAGATGTCATTTTTTGATATTTTGTAATCAGGTTCGGATGGGCACCAATAAGGAAATCCGTTAATAGGGCTTAATTATATTAACCATTTTTTAATCATATCTTTGTCATGACACGACTTATCGAATTTCTAATACTTTTTCCATATATAAAAAACACGTGTATGAAATAACCTAGTAAAAATAACCTAGCAAAAATATTTTTGATGAATTGTGTGACACTAGCGCCACAATGAAGAAAGTACATAACTTTAAGTAAAAATTACTAAGTAGTTAGTAATAATTGTAATTTTTTATCGATTAAATTTTGTTTGCGATAATTAGTTTATGATGGTAATATTTACGTACTTCCTTTTCTTTTATCTGTGATTAATAAAAAAAAATATTTTAATATTTTCTTTCTATAGCGTACTTTTTAATTAATTCTTTAAAAATATTTTTGTGTTCCAAAAAATTTTGTATGTCCTGTATATTTTTTTATATTAAAAATCAAATAAATATTAATGATTTTTACAGAAATTTTCGTACATTTTTGAACAAAAATGGTTCCGAATTGTATTTCTTTTAATGTCTTAATGTTATACTATGAAATACAAAAAAGAAAAAAAAATACATTTACATCTTTATTATTTACATAAAAATCCAATCTTTTTTATAATACAATAATCTTTCAAATGAACAATTTAGGTAAAAAAAGTAAGATAAAATACAAAATATAAAACATATTATTTAGCCCGAAATGTAAAATCATTACATTACTTGAAATTTTAATATTCCTTCATTAAGCATTCGTTAGGAAATAAAAAAACGTGAAACAGCAAAAAGCAGCAGAAAGACTGTTACAATAATAAAAACATAAAAATAACGACATTCAGTGGGATATTAAATGAAAAACATGGGAAAAGAACAAAAAATAAGCACGATCGTTTTCTTCTAGAACGAAAGCGAGCAAGTTGTTGCGCGGTGTTATCGCTGTTTATAAAAGCCCACGCTTGGACTTGCTTACGCGATTCGCGCGTAAGCAAAACAGATAGTTTCCGTTAATGAATGCACGTAGCGTCGTGCCGATTTCGTATAATCGCGGGCGCTGATAATTGCATAACGATGTGCCTTTTTTTTTTAAACGACACAACCGACTACGTTATACTGCGATGTTACCGGTGTGCCATTTGCAGACCTTGCCTCGCATTCACGACGTTTAGATGAGAAATCGCTTGCGTAATCTTTTAGTACACCTTTTTATACACATTGTCACTAGACTTCGCGCGTATGTGTCTATGTAATACTTCTTTTTATAAAATTCGTTCTCATGTCAGAGATCACGATTATTCGTTTGCATCATTCGAATGATAGTCAAATTTTCTATTTCTCCGGAGTGAAAAAAATAATTTTAAAACATATGTAAATTTAATGATAAGTTTTTTGGCATAAATTTAAAATTAGTAAAATTATTTTAGTTTCAATCAATTAACTTCTGAATGTTTCTTGTTAAAAAACGAATTCAATTAAAAAAGAAAATGCAGCTATACATTTTTATCATAATTTTCTTAAATGTTTTTACTGTGATTGTCACAATGATAAAGCTAAAAGAAAATAGGATAATTAAAAGATTTACTTACACATTGCAAATGTTCGTTCAAAAAGTTTGATTTAATGAACTGTTGACTCACCTGAAACAAAAAATTAATATTACATTGATTATTTCGGTACTTTTAATCAATACACTTTTATATATAAAATAAAAATAATTCTGCGATTTTGTACAACTGTAAGTAATTTACTAATTAATTGATTATTTTATAAATATATGTAATTAAACAAATTATAGTTATTAATTATTAATGATCTAATCATTATATTTAATAACAATTAAACCATTTCAACACGAAAGTATTATTATTTTCGTTATCTTCTAATTAAAATTAATTTATAAATGATTATACATTCATTATCCGTTTAAAAAAGGATTTGGATAATATTTACAATTTTATTGTTACTATAGTCGATGAAATAACGAGTCGCATCACTTTCAATTGTAATCTTGTGAAATCATAAACAGGATATTGAAGAAAAAATATTCTACTATAAGCTATACAAAAATCGATTTGAAATAGAAGTACGAACTTCCTCAAATGTTCTATAACACTGAGATAGTGTTATATTTTTAAATCACACGCAATACATAGCTAAGTAATAAAAAGAACGGAAATAAAAACTTGCATATTTAATTTCATTAGTGTAATTAATTACACTTAATTAATTAATTTTTTTACAACGAAAACTAAATTATATGGACAAATTGAAGAAAAACTGGAATTAATATAAAAGCAATTTTCCAATTATTCTTCAATAAATATTTTATACCTGAATCTTAAATAAATAGATTACGATAACCTAAGTAATATAACAGAATTTAAATGGAAGGACACTGAAATGACAGTTGAGTATAAAAATAAATTAAAGGTTAATATAAATACATTTCAACACTTTATTGATTTTTTATTAAATAACGAAATAATATAGTTTCAAAAATAGTGATAAACTTTACCAAGAAGAGTAATAAAATAATATGGTAAAAAAGTGAGGGGCAAAGGGAGGAATAAGAACAAACTGATTTGACGTTGATAGTTATAAGGGTAGACTCTATAAAATGGCGCAAATAACTGAAGCCAATTATAACGAATTGGCTATTAGTCTTCACATAATAAAACGAACAATGAACAAGTTAATTATGATGTAGTATAATAACTCGAGTTAGAAATAAATACTGTCTGTTGACGGCATTGCGTAAAGCGGTGTCGTAATTAAACCAGTACATAGCATCGATCAATCGAAGAAGTTGTAGAAAACTGTCAATTCACCATATGTCTGCATACACTTTAAAGTATTAAAAACAATACCACATTTTGGTATTGTTTAATCAATTAGGACTTAATGGAGAAATAATACTTTTTCGAAAAGATCAATTTACAAAATATTTATATAATTAACCAACAAAAATAAAATTGCGAAAAAATATCTTTAAAAAGGTTATAAACTTAAAAAAATATGCAAGAAAGGATATCAATATAGCGACAATTTTAAATTTGTACACGCAAAACGTGATATTTGACATTGAAATCGAAAGGGCGAAGGTTGAATATTGCAGCGGCTTGATTTTTTTTCTACGGAACATTGATTCTTTTGGCGAAAACTAACAAGCTGGTTTATAACGATAGACGCGCGAGTTTAACGCTCAAGGGTGGCGAAAGATGAGGAAGGAAGGAAGGAAAGGAAAGGCAAGGCAGGCGAAGCTCGCTCAAGATTCGGGGGGGAATCGATATCTCCGTGTCGGTTCTCGACCCTCCGACGCTCGATTAGACGAAAGGCACGAAATAGAGCCGCGCGACCGAAAAGTCACGGATCTCTTTTCCATATTCAACCTCGCGCACAGTTCTGACATCTTTGAGCTTACAATCGTGTTGACAATTCGCGCCAAGTTAAATGAATCGACCGGCTTGAATAATTGAGCAAGTCGTTTATACGCCAAAGCAGTTCAGTATGTGAACAAGTAAATTTGCAAAATAATCAGTATAAAGCTCCGTCGACTATAAGACAACCGATGCATTCTTTTTAAATAACATTATTCACGCGATTTCAACTTAGTTAATCAATTATTCAATAATACATCATTTGGAATAAAACAAACTTTACTTATTAGTTCTTTTTTATCATAATTTTGTTACATTTTTCAAACATAAATGACTAAATTATATCTTTACTGTGTATTAGAGCATATGGTGAGTCTACGAAAATAAGCAATTGTGTAGTTTTTTTTTATTTCGTGCAAAGTGGAGGAAAAGAGAGAATTATATTATTTGTTTTCAACCAAAATATTACTTCTTTCAAAATGTAATTCACGTCGATTCTATATAATTGGTAATTGTTATAAAAAAATTGTTGATTTTTCATGTTCATAATTGAATTTTATTGAAAATTTAAATTTTCTTTAAATAAGTTAATTTAAATTATAGGTAATTTATATAGGTAATTTATAATTAACTGAATATTATTCAATGATTCTAATAAAATTGGCCAATATTGCTTTATTTTATTTGATAAGAGCAAATGTATAAAAATATTTTATACATCAGTAAGTTCAGTACAAAATACATTATATTATTATTTCAAGTTTCTCTATAATAATAAAACAGACGTGAAAAATTACTTTATATATTGATACTTTGAACTCACTACTAACATTTTATTCATTTTTATACACAGAAAAAAATAATAGCCTAGATAACCAATGAAATTATCCATTTTAATGGAAATCTGCCTGAATTCTTTTTTATTTTCTTTCTTTAACTCTGAACAAAACTGTTTAAATTTTAAATATAATAAAATTTCATATTTTACATAAAATTACATAAATTGTTCTGAAATACCAATTATATATGTAACAAATCAAATTTGAAGAAGAAAATGCATTACAAATCTTGTATTTGATTTTGCGCAAAGGTTCAAGTCATAAATATTTCCTTGACGTGAGTCGCGTTAATGCAATCGCTATATATCGAATGAATCAAACTGTAATTGTGCGCTACTGTGGGAGCGAGAAAGAGAGACCGAGGCTCAAATTGGTCGCGCGATACACATGAGCGAATAAGTTGGCAATGGGTAAATGCGTTTTGATGCACAGAGGCGCAACTTTTCATGTGTCTATCCGCGGATGTAAATAAGTTAGCTAGTTAGCGAGACAAGTTAGGCGCACGTACTATTTCTCCCTTCCATATTTTTCTGCTGCTCGCCAGACTAACTCTCACAAATCTTTCGCGAATCGTTTGCGATGATTACTTTTTCGTTTCTTTAGCTTAATCCTTGCGAGCTGTTGATTATGTTAATAGCAAAGTTAGTTTGACGGATTTAACACTAAGAAAATATATATTCAGAAAGATAAATCATATTCAAAAATGAAACAATGTTAAATTGTGCTCATTTTTAGATATTCAGCAGAGATGTAAGCTTGAAAAAAAAAATTATTTAAAATTTTGTAATACGACTCAACCCTCACGGACGAAAAATATATATTTTCGTTATTCGGGGAAGGAAAGTGCCCTTTTCCTCTCTAGGGAGGTTTCGGAAAATAGAATTTTCCCTCCCTCCTAACGAAAAATATCAAGCTCAATTAGGGAGATGATCGGAAATCGGTTTCCCTTGCGGTTTAACTTACTTTGTTGCTATACTATTAAGTGTGATTTCTGGCCGCTTCTTATATATACAAAATATAAATTTTATATATACAAATATATTCAAAAAATATATTTTTCTCACACGTGTATCGAAAACATGTCTTTTCTTCCCTCAAAAGTGGGACGAAAGTGGCATTTTCTGTCCCTCGGGAGGGAAAGTTTGTATAACTTAAATAAGTGAAACAAATTTTTTTTAACTAGTTACTTTCTATCACTCTAGTTACATTCCATCACTATAGTTACTTTCCATCCCTCTGGAGGAAAGTGCCACTTTTATCCCATTTTTCGAGGAAGAAAAGACTTTTTCGATACACTGGTGAGAAAAAATATCGTCCTCAACTAGGGAGAAATTGCCGATTCTAGACGAGGGTGAGGTTTGATGCACGAGTCGAAGGCGAGTGCAGAAATCTCACACGAGTTGAGGAATATACTAATTCGCCACACGGTGACAGAAAATTCAGTTTCCATCTCTAGGAGGTTTTAAGGAAACTGCATTTTCTGCTCCCTTGTGGCGAAAAATATCGTTTGCACCATGGAAAATGAAAGAAAATTCTCTCCTCGTGCAATTACAAATCTCGCTTTCGGCTCGGATTGTAAACATCGCACTCGGTAGCGAATTTTCTTTTTAACCCTTCACGTACCGACGGCCGAGCGCCTGGTCAGTATCCGGGAATATTTCAATTTTTTTTTGCAATAAAAATGTGAGTGAAATAAAAAATACATATAATTATTGTGAAGATAGTTTTCAAATATATGTATAATATCTTTCATTAAACTATGTGCAACCGTTATTGAAATATCTTAATTTGAATAGGCCGTGGATACTCGAGCGTAGGTCGGTATCTGATACCGACTTGGGCGCTGAAGGGTTAATTACTCTTGGTGCAAAATATACTTTTTTTGTCTAAATTTTTGTTGCAAGTTTTTTTGTTACATCAAACATTTTTATTCACGGCGAGAAAATTCTAATGAATTTTACTCAACTTTTAGTAGTGCAGGGGTGAGAGCAAGATTTTTCGAAAAATTAGTCATTTTTCATTAAAATTCATTACTTTTTCGAAGAATTGTTTATGAAAGTTTCGTAATTTTTAATAAAAAGTTAAATAATTTTTTGCAAAATCTTGCTCATGTCCTTAATTATTGTAAGTAGAGTACATTTTATTTGGAATGTGAAATTGAATAAATTTTATTAAAAAATTTATATCTTTGATTATATATCGGTCACCCAACTTCGTACTGTTCGTCGCTTCTGTTGCTTAGCTTGAAATATCAACTGATGTGTCCGTTCGTGCGTCACAACGTCAACTTCTCATCGGACGCATTTTAGCCGTCAAACATTCAGTCAATAATCGAAGTAGATATGAAAATTTACAAATCTGGATATTTTTACTAGATTATATGAAAGGAAGTATTAATTGAGTTATGATGTTTTAGTTATTATTTTTTAAATAACTTAAAAATATAATAGAAATTATCAGAAAATATGACCGTTATTCCCCGCTCGTCATGTAGTATAGTAAATTTATTATTATTTGTTGTAATTTTTATGAGATTTGTCCGGACGTGTAAAGTAAAACAATATAAAACAAATAAATATATCAATAGTTAATCAGAGTTTCGATGTAATGGAAAAATAAACACTAAATTCGGCAATTCGGCAGTTTTTCCCTTTTTATTAAACGAATGATAAAAAAATAAATATGTATGGAGTGTTCAAACGAAAGAGCGGTGGTAAAATTGCACGTGTTAACAATAAAGATTGATTATCCGCAGTGGTAAAAGATGAGAGTGGCGTAATGATGCTGATGAATCCGCGAGCGTTCGCTAAAAATATCGAATTAAATTCATATTTAATAAGTATATTAGCGAGATTAACGAAGTGGAATTACTGGCGCAGTTTGGACAGCAAATTGCATATTTTTCATTCGCGCTCTTCATTACGGAATAATCATGGTGTATTTTCAATTTCATGTATTAATGCGCCCCACGTATTGTAAGAATTTCTTTTTGATTGTTCGCTTTTTTGTTAATACAATCAATTTTTACGGCACTTTTTTTATTCAACTCCAATGCATACATACTTAATTTTCTACCAATTTACAAACACCATTTAATATTATAATTATAAACGAAAACTTTTTAAATGCGATTTTTTTGTAAAATTAAAAAGTTATTTAGTTGAAATAAATATTTTTAATATATTTTCAAAGAATTATATTTTTGTTTTAAATAAAATTCGCAGTTTTGCTTTTAATTAAAGAGAATCAAAACAAAGACATTTCAATAAAATCGAAAAATGCCTTTGACTAAAGCAGACATTCACAAAGTAAAAATAAATACTTTACATTTAAAAATATATGCAACTTTTTTTCTCTCGAATTCTAGTGGATGACGTCACTAAAATTCTATGTGAACTACCGTCTTACTCCATCATTTCTTTCTGTATTCAAAAAACAACATCGTTGACGACTTTTCGACAAAATTGCATCGGACAAGCTTTCAGGTGGATTTATTATTACGAAATCCCCGCTGATAAAAGCTTTTTTCGAAAAATTGTCTGCGAAGTAGTGAGAAAAGGGTTAGTAAGAAAAAGAATATAAAAAAGGGGTAGAGGGAGGTGAAGTTGGTAGCGGATGGAAGGAAGAGTACATGGTTTTCTAGATTATGAACTTTGACCCGCGTTCTTGATTGTCCCAGTTTCTCTGGTGTGCCTACGCCGCATCCCCCGGATTTGTAGCGTCGGTTATACGTCACGTGCGGGTTCGTGTGGGCCCGTTTAAGTGTGCATGTGTTTGAGTATGTGCGCATCACACACACATTTATATACGCTTAATGTATATTGTATATCTGACCGGCTAGGGCCAAAGTCTGAACCGAACAGACACGACACACCTCCAACCTTACTATCGATCCGTAGTCGGAGGTTTAACGCGTCCTCTGCTTTGCTTTCTATTCCCGTCTCACTTCTACTGTATCTATCTTCATGTCTCTTTTTCACACACACGTACAGATACAAACATATATATACATATATATCTACCCACACACACACACACACACACATATATATATATATATATATATATATATACAAAAGTGCGTGCTCGAGTTCGGAATTACTTAAGTATATACGTTTATACGTATGAGCGTATTTTTATGTAAATGTAATACGTGTTTGTGTAAGAGTTTATTTGTATACGTCAAAGTTTTACGTTTACGTGTACATAATTCAGTTGAGTTAATACTATATTGCTGTATATCTTTAGATATTTGATTATACGTATATATATTTGAATGAACATTAAAAGACATATATGTATATATGATCATTTTATATCTATACACATTATATCATATGATTATAGCAACACCTTTGGCAAATGCTCAACAAATATACTTTTTGTTTAGATAGATTCGGCGAGTTGGCCAATTTTTGGTGGGGGACAATATGTTTCAAGAATCATCTTATTACAGTTTAACTGCCACGCCAATGTTTTACCAACTTTTGTCTTTTTCAATCGAAATCTCGATTCTTGGAGAGGATTACTTTTGGAGTTATGCTTGTTATCTACTGCAAATAGAATTGCCAATTTTACAAGTCGAAAAGATATATAATTATTATTGATTTATTAAATAGTATTAAAAAAATGATATTTTTATTTTTTTCATAACTAAATTTATGTTGATTTTCTTGAATTGTAAATTAATGTTGAACATTGAACAAAATTGTAATAAGTATTAATGTCTTACAATGTAGTGAGTGAAAATGTATTCGATAGAGTGAGCAATGCAGCGATTGGCGATAGTTGCGAGTTCGTTATTTCTAATATTGTATCGGTCCGCGTGAAGCAAGCAAGTCAATTGCACGCAAATAGCAGTCATGTGCGATGCAATGTACACCCAGATGCAGCTTCGGCTACCTATTTTGAGAAAGCCGCCAACAGAATTACACGCAATCTTAATTTTGAATCGAAGTTTCAGTTGCAAAGTGCGAGAACGAAACAATGTTGACACGAAACGAATTACAAAGTTGATCAACCGAGACGTTTTGCTTATGTTAAAGGCTACAGAATGGCTAAACAAAAACAGATTAAGTGACATAAACTCGTGTCTTTCAACGGCAAAAAGTTGAAAGATACGTTTTTTTAAACAATTTGAATGCATAAAATAAATAAAAGTAATGCTTAAAATATTTAAACATGACAAATTTTTTCCTTACTGATGTAATAGTTATATCATGTAATATTGTAATCAATCTTTGTTATTAGTTGCTTGTCACGCGAAGTAATAGAATACAGCGACGCTATTGCAATGACAAAATTAAAAGTCAATTATGCAGATAAGTGTTTTCGTTATTCAATAACTTTAGCAGTTTTATGGGCTATATTGATGTGGCGTCCAACGGATGATGACTATTGGCAAATTTGACCTGAAGGTGAAACCTATTGGGGATCCATCAAAAGTGGCTAATGATCGACAGATTGGCATGTCCTCATTTTTCTTTGATTTACGTTTCGTAAGGTTTTGCTTTTTTTCAAGTTTTTGCTTAAACTATGTTTTCTTACCATAAATTAAATTATCATTCATGTCATTGTAGGCGATGTTACTCGTGGATGACTTGTTACTCTGAATTACGAAAAATATATTAATAATTTAAAAAATTGCAATTTGTTGGATCATCATTAAAAAATAACTATTCCATAACATTTCTTTTTATAAATAACGTTACATTCGTTGAGAAAAAATATAAAAAAAATAGGTATATTATATTTGTTTTAAATTAAATTGTAAAAAAAAGTAACGAAAGCAATAATCAGATTACAAAAAGTATCGAAAACCTATTTCGACAATAGATCCTCATTCGCTGTAAAGCAAAAAAACTACAACGTTAACTTGAATGTTTATTTGTTTTTTCAGCGTACATCTGTAAATCTGTAATCAAATAGTAAATCAAGTCGATGTCTCGTCATAATCTTTGATTTTTATTCGAGCCAAGTTAAACAAGCATATAAAGAGTATTGAAACAAGAAAAGCAGATGATTTCGGAAAAGCATGAACATGCAAGGGGATCTTCTGAGAGGTAGGGATAGAAGAAAAAAGGAGAATGCGAAAAAAAAGAAGGAAAAGAAGGGGATGTTTGGTGTGCGCGCGGAGCCCGAAAGGTCGAAGATTGATCCGGATCGCGCGCGGGAAAGGCGTCCGTGGAGTGCGAAGTGGCTCAGATTGTGTGGAGACGCGGTTCGGGCGTTTCCGGCGCGGTTCGGCACGACGAGTGTAATCAAGAGGTATAAATAACTGCACGCGGCGCAGCCATGAGCCTCGGCAACACTCGACCAACGCTGGTTCCCCTGTTATGACACGTCGACGTCGGAATACGTTGGCCGACCCCGACGCCACCGTCGCTACCGCTAACCCCGAGCGCGTCTGCCCCCGCAGTTACCTTCTCTTCTTTCTCTCTCTCTCTCCCTCTCTCGTGTTATGCCTCCCCGCCGTATGATCCACTACCCGTCATCCCCCACCACCTGCCACCAGCACCCACCACCATCATTACCATCACCACCACCACCACCATCCATTGGCGCCGCGTCGCATCGCGTCACATCATTCATCCCCCCGCTACACTCCCACGCCAAACAGTCATACTCTTTCACACCTCCACGCAAAAATGCAATTCGAACGCGTGGAGCTTAAGAGTATGCCGAAGGATCATCGACGCGTGTTTTGGGCCGAGTTTTTGTCAAACCAGAGGTCACGGACGGATCTCACTCAATCATTATTCTTTGAATGTTAAGCATATTTCGAATTATTTTCAATCAATTTCATTTTAGTCTATTTTTATCTTTACTGACTGTACATAAATTATGTACACACATTTTTTTTTGAGTTTGTAGAAATTATCTTATATGTATGTCACATTGAATATTAATGTTTTTGTGAGTAAGGAGAAATATAATGTGATCTAATGATCTTAAATATATGAAAAAAAAAAAAAAGAAAAAATAAGAGCTACTGTAATAATGTTAGTCTTTAAAATTTTAGTTTCTTGATATTTTTTTTCAATAATGAAGACATAATTATATTTTTAACAAAAAAATTTAATAACAAGTTTAGGAGCTTAGACTGCACAACATTTAATTTAAAATCAATTGTAAATGTTTATTTATCGTATAATTATACCTTAAGATAACAATAGAGTACAAATTAACATTTTTCTTTTTTAATTATTTTATCTAAATTATAAGATTGAATAAATTATGTGTGTAAATACATAAAGCTTTTTTGTGATTACTTTGATTCTCTCTTGAGATGCAGCCCGTAAAATCACAGTACTGAACAATTTTACTTTTCTTAGGCAGGAAATTTAGGTCTAATAAAATTCCCAATTGAATCAATATATAAATTGTCAATATTACATATTTATATACAGAGTCATATTTTTAGTTTATATTTATTACAAAAAACGAAGATTTGATTGATAAATAATCTTATATCTTATCGATTTTAATTAATGCAAATAAATTAATTATCATTATATTCATAGCTCGAAAATATTTCGAGCTCATAAAATTGCTAGATTTTTATAAAAAGTATCATAAATAATTAATGGTAACTTCAACATTTTCTTTTGCATAGAAATAATGTATGTACAAAATTCATTCTGACTATTAAAATATGAGTTTTGATGTCTTGATTTTGTAACTTTTTTGTTATTTTTTAAATCTTTAAATCTACGAAATAAATTATTTCATTTAATTTATTATATACTTAAATATTTCAGATTATTGATTAAATTGCTCTCCTTTTCATCTCCTTTTCATCATTATTTTTTTGTTAATCAGGGCAAATTTCAAATTTTAATTTCAAATATATACTTTGGAGAAAATCAATACACATTAATTAAATGGATTTAAATACGTGACAAAATTGTCTTGTGCATGTATTTGACGTTGGGATATAATATACCTTTACAAGAATGTACAAGAATAATACACCGTCTGTTTAGAATTCATCGTATAATTCTCGTAACGAATCTCCTTAACTAAGTTAGAATATCAGATTGAATTAGCTGAAAGAAATAACCGGACCCCAAATGCTTTTCAATTTGACTAATGGATGTCAAACGCAAACTTGTGTCTGCTAGCAATTTTGACGACTCGCAAAATAAATTAGTGTTATTAATTAAAAGCTCACTTTCTCAGTAACAATTAGTTAATACGCTTGATCAATAATTATCGACATAATAACTACAGAACGTGCAGACTGAATGCTTGTTTGATATTATCTACTGACTCCACGTCAGAGCATCTTTATTTTTAATTGAAAAACGGTTTGTTTTTTGCGATCAATAAACAAATCTTACATAATCTTAGATATTTATACGATTATTATTATATGATATACATTACATAATATATAAATAAGATGATTATATGACACAATGAATTTATTTTATTACTATTTAATTGTGTTTAATGTAGATTGAAATTAAGTTTGCATTTTTCAAACTGATCTGCAAATTATATATCATTGCATTATATAATTTTACAATACACTCAACATATCGTCAAACTGGATTGATTTTATTTTAATTAGTCAGATTACAATTACTGATCACAAAAAACAACGCTTAAAGTAAAGTAAAATATCCGGACATAACTTAACACAAAATTTGAGAATTCGAAAAAGGGCAAAGCGAAAGATGCGACTATGTTTCGTTTAAGAGTAAAAGACAAATTTTAACGTTATATGCTTTCCAATGGCGTAACTTTAATATTGTATATATATCTGTACGTTATACGCATTTAAATCAAATTACGTAAATTAGATTTATTATTTATCATTTAATCAATAACTTATTTTTTTATTGTGTGACAAACAATATTCAAGCAATGTTATTTCGCAAATTTCAAGTAGATTTAATTCTAAAATAAATATGTGTATTAAAAATAAAAAATAAGTGTTATGTGAAATATAATTTTAAGCAAAAAAGTAGTTTCAGACGAAATAAATACAATATCGAAAGGCATTGTTCAATATCAGATTGGTTGTCAAAAATTTTGCAGAAGAAAACGATTTTGAAAAAAGTATTTTTAGATGGAAGTAAAATACGCTGTGAGGTGAAGCAGTTATTAGTGAACTCGTTTGCACTTCATAGATAGTAGCAATACACTCAGGATGCCCATGGGCCCGAGAGAATGGCACGAATGCCCCTGCGATCGACCGACCGCTAGAATTCCGTTAAACTTCGGTCGATCTATTGTGCTTTGCAAATAAGTCAACTATATTCTCGCTATATATTCACCATTAGAAAATAAATATCAGACATACAAAAAATAAAAGAAATGTTGTTATTTTACATTATTTTGTTGATAAAATTATTATTTTAAAAATATAGTAAATTAGGTATTTTTATATGAACAATTTTTTGTTTTACAAATGTAAAGAAAATGAAGTTAAAAAAACTTTTATAATAATGACTAAAGAAATGATGTAGAAAGACTGTTTCAAAATTTGAAATAGTTCAATCGTTGGAAATATCCCTTTGAATGGCGCGCATTGCAACCGCTTTCGTGTACGCATTGTAATCAAATGCGAAACTTTGTACATTGAGTTTGCGGTAAATTACAGCGCCGTTTTAATAATATTTGAACGAAGAAAATACACGAATTCCATGTGACGCACTACCAAGTACACTTTATGTTGACTGATTTCTGTTAATTGATTGGCAACTTTTGTTTTGGTTAGTCAGTTTAATAAAAATTATTTATATATTTTTCTGACAGTTATTAGAGTTTTGAAATTGATTTATTTATTAAAATATAATGCTTTAGATTAATTTAATTGTTTAATACATATAGTTGAAAATATTTTATTTTTATAAATACTTTTAATAATTTAATTATAAAATACGAATTCAATAAAAATGTAACGAATTATTATTCTACAGTGATCGAAAACTATTATTGTAATAATGTTAGCTAAATAAGCAAATGTATTTTAATATAATACAAAAAATGAAATTTAAATTAATGTTAAGTAACAATATAACCTAATATGCTTTTAAAGCTATGTACTACTTGTAGACAGAATTTATTGCGAGGGTGTAGAATGATATTACAAAACACATATATCTGTAACTTGGTACAAAACTTACTAATTATATACATAATTAAGATAAACTGTGTTTAACTTTATGTTGTCTAATTTATGTTTTACGAAAAAATAATATGAATTTTTTTATAAAATATTAAAAAATAAAATAATTATATATATTATATAAGATTATTAATTCAATGTTCATTATTTCAGATATAGAAAAATATATTTTTTACTTTGTAATAAATTTTACTTTTTTGTTAGATTAGATTTCTTTAAAACAAAAATGTTTAAGCTTTTAGAAAGAAATTCGCGATTTCGAATTCATTTAAACTTAATTCATTATAATAATCGACATGATTTGCAATCGTTGTTTTTCTATTGTTCTTTATGTTAATTGTTAGTTTTCAAATTATTTATAGTCGATTGAATGATAATTAAATTTAATTAATGTTGATTATCTTTTTATAATCAAACTACTATTTTACACGACAAAATAATGTTGTGTATAGATTTTAAAAAATAATGAAAACGCGAATAAAAACGGGAAATTTGAATTAAGGAATATTTAAAACATTTCTTGTAGCGTTTTATTACTTCCAAGAAAAAATATGTAACAGAAAACATACGATGTTATTGTCAAAAAAGTCATTCGTCAAATTTTGCTTATAATTTGTTGCATTACGTTTAAACATGAATTTCTAAAATATTTAAAATTTAAAATAATATCACAAAAATTAATAAAAGTGTTATTTATTAAAAATATTTAAGATGAAGATAAAATACGATCAAATATTCAAGTCAAATAACATTTGCATTGTTTCACAATGCACTTAATTTTCACTGCATATTTTACGTACACAAAGTTTGTTACTTTTTCATTGAATAAAATGCAATTTCACACTATGGAAAGCATCAAAGCGGGTTTATGGTAACATTAACACATACCATCATTCCAAAACCGTGAGATTGGTCTAGTTGGATTCCTAAGGTAAAGCCTTGGTTTTCACAGGGGAGTCTCGCGGGCCCGAAACCCCGGACGAGGGGGGCCCGCCATCCCCCTCACCCTGTCACTTTTATAAAGAATAACGACTAGTTCAAGCTGTCACTGTGAGCAACAACGCGGACGTTGACCGCAACTCGCACAAATCTCCTCCTCACCAGACTGGCACTCGAACTGTCAACGACTGACGACAGCATGACTTCGAATAATAATCACGTTTTTCACGTGCAATTGCCGCGACGAAGCACAAATTGTAAGAACGCAAGATGTGTGGCATGTCAACAAGCGGCGGTCATCGCCAAACGCAGCGTTTCGTTTTCGGCGAGAAGAGAGGAGTCGCGCTTTTTATCCCGCGAAGCGCCAACAGGTGGTTTGCTTCGGTGGAGTCTGTCGCACTGCAAGAGAGCCGCGAAAGGCGAACACCGAACAGCTGATTTCTCTTGGCTTCTTCTTTCTCCTCGTCGTCGTCGTCTTCGTCTTCTTCTTCCTCTATATCCGCCTCCTCCTTCTGGGACATCTAATAATAATTGGCCTACTACTTGCGCCGCACTCGCCAATTTCATGTGACATCCGTAAATTTAGCTGCTCCGCGAGCAATCACTACTCGCGCGACAATTATTCGCCAATTTTTTGCCGAAAGACTAACTCGCTAAACTTGCGCCAATTAACGTCTTCATTAACGGCAAAAAAAGAAAAAAGTAAAACAAAACAAAACAAACAAACTAAATGAAAAGAGTACGAAAGATTAATTCAGTTTGGTCAGCGCACTTGAACTACTTTAGCAGTCAGAACATCAGGCGAATGTTCACAATTCAACAGACCCGGGTCCAAATGTCGGACCATCTTTTGGGTCCCACGTATGGACTATCAACAATCTATCTCTTTCTCTCTCGTGAAAATTAAATCAAAGAGTTAGTGTATTAAACTGTCAATCCGATGAACACAGTCATTCTGGCCTGTCATCAACTGACTTTTGCTCAAACTTTTAAAACTAATCACTTTGACTCGAAATACATCCAAGTCCAATCATCCAGCTCGGTTTTGTAATCAAATTGTAAGTTACATCGATTGGACTAGAAAATAAGATAGTCCTAACTCATGTGTATGTGTTTAAGCTTAAAATTCGTGGTGCCGTTATTGATAGATAAGCCAAGTTGGCAGCGAAGTTAGCGTGCTCGAAGCCCGCGAGCGATTGACTACTATTCCTACTCGGTGCTATGTCGTGTGGCACGCGTTGTTTCAGGGGAACAGGGGGCAGGCAGGATATAGCGGAGGTCAGGGGAGTTAGTCCGTTCGCTTTCGGTATCTTCCTCTCTCTCTCTCGGCCCGTTTCCTCTCCTTGTTTCTCCGCTTTGTGTCCTTGTCTCTCTCGTTGGTGGTTCTATCAGCCGGTTAGACAGAGAGAAAGAGAGAGACAGAGAGAGAGAGAGAGAAGAGTGATGCGTTGTCGAGTGGGGGCGTAAGAAGCCACAACGAGGAAGGGGCAGACTGCGGCCGCTCAGAGGGGGTTTGAGGGGCTCGATGGCGCGTGCCACTACACGCTGGCAGGTGGAGTGCGCGTGCCCAGAAATCCTCTTCCTCCTCTTTCTCTCTCGCTTCGTTTCTCTGTCGCGCCTCCTCCACCTCCACTTTATCCACGAGCAACTCTTCCTCCGCTACTTCTTACGTCCTCCTTCTCGTCGTCCTCCTCCACCTTCTCCGCCGTTTCTCTTCGTCCTCTACTTCTTCCTCAAGCTGCAAACACTGTAACATACACACAAGTCTCTCTCTCTTCTCTTCTTCCTAACTCTCTATTATCAGTTTTTCCTCCCGTTATTTTTCCGCTTCTCTTTCCACATCGTTTGCCATTCTTCTAACTCTTTCAAGGTCTTTGGACAAACTCATTACGGGTCATCTCCAGTTCTGGTCCCCAAATGTCTCTTTTGGTTTTTCTAATATTTTAAATTCTCTTGTTTCTTATTCACAAATCTTCTGTCTTAAAATTGACAATTTTGTCAAAATATAATATTCAATAATTTATTATTAGAAAATGAAAGACGGAAATGCAATTTAGTTTTTTTTTTTAGAAAATTATTAGGGTCTTTCTAGGTCTTGAAGTGTTAGCCCCGTTAATGGCCCGGCGGGGACTGTCAGACGGCGCACGTGGTACCGTGGGTTACAAACCGACGAGTACAAACCGACCCAGAAAATCGATCCTGACGCCTCGACGAGTCGTCAGCCACTGACTCGTTTGTGCACATCTCATGTATACGAGCGCTACGAGCGCTCGTACAACGTTTCCGTGCCCCGCGCACACCCGCCCTCTCTCACTTGTGTGTGCTCACTGCTATACGATCAGCGCTCGGCGCGACTCGGCCGCCTTCGGCCGATAACCGGCCGACAACGATGCAACGTGCACCGAACAATTTCGAGACAAATGCTGCGCTTCGGCTGACGTCGCCGCCGCCGCCGCCACCGTTGCTACTACCAGCCATACGTATACGCCAGCTATTCACCCCGAGTGCGCTCGAATTCTTCTCTCAGGATTACACACCGCGCGCTTTTTTCTCGCATCCTTTTCCCACTTTTTCGCCCCCTTTTTTCCACCTTTTTCCTTTCCGTTCTTTTACATCTTATCGTCGCAATTTATCGCTTTTACAAAATGGAAAGGATTCGATAGAAACTATAAATTTTAGACGATGAACTTTTTTTTTCTTTCGAACGCTTTTGCAAGATTTTTTTATTACTAACTAAAATATATATATATATATTTTTTTTTTTAAGTATTTGGACTTGAGACAAAATAAGTTTTATAGAATTGAATTGTTAATTCTCAATGTAGTAATTCGGTTTTTTCTTGTTTTGTACAATGTAAAGTTGAGTGATATTTATCGCCTGGCGATAATCAAACATAATTCCATAGTAGAATACACATGCAGGATTATATAAGAAAAAGTCTCTGTGAAAATAGTCCAGATGTTGATTCAGACTTTTAAGCGAGAAATGTAAACTTGAATTCAGTTCAATTGCTAAATTTGAAATTCAAATGTGTCAACTGAAAGTTTGAAAACTGAAAACAAAAAATGCAAAAAGGAGATAGGACGGAAAGATGTGGCATGAGATATATAGTGTACATTCGCGCAGCATCCGGACGTTTGAATAATTAATTCGACAATTTTGACTATATTATATATTTCATGGATTATACTTATTATTCTTTGACCTATTTTTTGATTTACTTAATACCTTAAAGTATAATTGTTGCATTGTTTCTGTTATATTGTGTTTTAATAAGAAGTATAAATATTTTATAATATATACGCAAAAAATAGTTGCAGTTTAATATACAAACCTTTCTTGTCAGTTTTTATTAAAATTACATTGAAATTATATGTGTATTTGCAAAACATCATAATTTATGCTAAATGATTTATATATTATTTAAAATAACATCCCTAGTAAAAATTTGATGAGGCATGCCACACCTAGCGTATGGCCATGATAAGGATAGCCTTAACAAAACCCGTTCTCAATTTTTCTGATCTGGGCCACATTAGACCCACATGAGGCAAGTATCATGTTTTTTCGAAAAGTGGCATCCTGCTCAGGACCACATGCGATATTCTGATAAGGTAATGTAATGTGTGTAACGCTGGGCATCGTTATGGCCATAATCAGGTATACCATAATGTGGTTTGCCTTATAAGAACCTGACAAGGTCCACATCTGGTTGCCATGACGTAAAATTGACTTTTTTTTATTAGGCTACCCTGATGGGGGCCTCATAGGGTTAG
>JABFPJ010001794.1:0-23029 GCA_022817425.1 Gryon sp. ZL-2020 | reverse complement strand
AGAAAAAAAAAAAAAAAAAAAAAAAAAAAAAAAGGAACACAAAATCATACCGTCGTCAATTTTGCACGATCGATGACGCGGAAAAAGGGACAGAATGGTGTTAGCCAACGTGGTAACAATCGCGAAAAATGTCGCACGTTTTCCTTGCGAGAAAACGTCGCGATTTTGTGTGGTCAGAAACTAGGGGAAATGAGGGCGCCCGGCGGTGACTCGGTTTTGTTGCGCGCACCTGATGCAGCCGAGCCGACAGCAGCACGACTGCCATTCCTCACCGCGCCTCTGCGTTCGTGTCCACCACCCACACCAATATCGATCCTCTGGTCCTCCCCCCCGCCGCCAGCGCCACCCCACTCCCAATTCAACCCTAGATAGCTCTAGCTGTGTAATAGTTGGCGGCGCTGCTGCCTTCTGCCTGTACTTCCGTATTGACGGTGCTTTATATGAACGACTACCAGTCACTGGTTGCACTATTCGTCGTCCGACCTCACGATACCCATTTTTCTTTATAATAAGGGTCAACGGTGCAAGCCGGCTGCCGAATCTTGGGAAGCTTCATTACGGGTCGTTGCCCGGGTTTGTTTGCAGCTTATGAGGGGTAGGCTTTTTTGTCAGAAGCAACATGTATAGTCAGGTGATTTTGGACGTAGTCAGATTATGGTAATTGCAAATGTTTCACATGATCTTTTTAAATGTTTGGTCTTGTTTCATTCTACTTTAACTTATTTTCTTAATTTTATTAAAGAATATTTTGTTTATTTTATAAAATATTACAAAGTAGTATAAATAATTTATTATATAAAATATTATAAATATTTTATACAATTTGTTACAAAATATTCGGAGGGAAAAAATATATTTTTAAATATATAATACACATGAAATATATGTGAAATACATAACATATATTTTCGGCAAAAAGTTATATATTTAATATATATTTACATATATTTTTTAAAAATATATGTAAAAATATATGTGTAAATATATGCAAGAATACGTGGAACATATATTTTACATATAATAAATATATCTAAAATATATTTTTAACATATATTGTAAGCGGCAAAAAGTTATATATTTGTAAAAATATATTTTTTCCCTACGGGATATAATTTGTTAAAAGTGTTTCAGATGATATTTTTATATATTATGTTGCGTCTAATTCTATTTCAATTTTGTTGATTTTTAATTCATTAAAAAATAAAGTATTTATAATATTCCATAACAAATATGTTGCTGATATGTTTCATTTATATACCATATAGTAGATGAGAAAAAAAGACTTTTTTTCATTGTTAAAAATATTATGTTTAAATAACGATTTAGATAATACGTTCAACTCGCACATGGATTTATGCAAATAAATTTTAGATTGTAGATTGTATAACTTATTTAATTAATGGCGATATTCATTTAGAGTATAATATACGGAACCAAACTGAACGATATTACTAACTGCAATTAATAAGATCTTGAATGAAACTTGCAACTGTAATAATTAATATGATAAAGAAAGTTATAATCATTATCAACAATAAAGTTATTGTTTTTGTGTTATAATCATTAATAATAGAATGTAAATTGTAAACATTGCGATATTTATCGTAATTCTATAATTATCTGTTTGTTAGCATACAATGCAAAAATATGATAAAGTGTAGATGATAATTAATGGAATTATAAAGAGAGATTCGTTTGACTTATAGAGCATTGTATTAAACAAATTATTCAGTGAGATAGTTTTATATATATATATATAATATAATTCTCATAATTGTTGTCTGAAAATCGGGAATTAAATATTCTTAATATATTCATATATATCGTACAAATATTATATATGGAGAAAGATTCGTTTTTAATAAATAAATTCTGGAGTAATTTTAACTAAAAGAAACGTTTAATTTTTTAATTTTTAGCAAATGAACAAAATATTCGACCTGGTTTTCTTCATTATTATTCATTCCACACATCTTTATAAAACCTAATATGCGTGTAAACCAGATTCGTCCAATTTTATCAGTAAATTATACGCAAATAAAACGTCGCCTTTTATCGGGCAATGTTCAAATAACAAGCAAATAATTGAAATTCTTTGTTTGTTTATATTTTACGTATCTCAAGATAAAATTAATCGTGTGAAATTTGATTGTACAGTTTTGTTTATTCTACTTACTAAAATTGAATTATCGTTGTCATTGCTTAAACTTCATTACGAACCACCTTATCATATCTTTTGGGGTTTTTTGCTGGAATTTTCAGTAGTTTTGTAATGTTAAAATAACAAAAATACTCGCTGTTATATAATACAACATTTGATTTAAAAATTAACACCTACTTTGTAATTAATTTTCGTGATGTATTAAATTTGAATATGATAAAGTTTATATTAAACATTTCTTCGTTTATGAATCATCTGATGTCTTGGAAGCAATTTGTTATTGAATTTGCAACTTGAACTGTCATGAAAATTAGCAAAGAATTTCAAGGGTCATTAAAAATACGGAGCAAAAGTGACGTCAGCTTGCGAATGATTTCGCAGCTTTGACTACTTCAAATATCTCGACTTCAAGATCTGCATAAAATCATCTCATGCATCCTTTAGAAGTACCTCAAAAATAATTCATTTGCAAAATAAAGAACTTCATTCCAACATAAACTACGTATGAGTTCTTATTATTTTTTGCAATGTAATTTTGAAAACAAAATTCCTTACAAACACGAGAAATATATATGTAAAATATAAATTATGTATATAAATATATTTTAAATATAAATTAAATATATTTTTATTTTATATGTTAAACTATATATATTAAATATCCCTATTAACTCAAAACATGTATTATATATGTTATATATTATATAAGTTGATGATATGGCCAACATATGGTTATTATATAGGCACTATATAGTCAATTTATGTATATAGTGGGAATATATGGACAAAACATATTTTGAATTATACCCATTAAATATATTTTACATATAAATCACATATATTTAATATTATTTGTATATATATATATGTTCATCCATGAGGGTCTGCTTTAAATACAAAATTCGTTACAATTAAATTTATTTTGACATTTATTTTGTTAACAAAGTTAATTTTCATGAATGCTGGCCTTTTGATCAACGAACTCAACTGAATCTCGCTAATCGTACGAGAACATCGCGTACATTTAACAATACACTATTTAAACCATTAGTGCATTCTTGCACGTACAACACTTGAAGTCTCATCTACTGATGTTCTCACAATTTCGGTTGTGCGGGTATTCCACGTAACAGGAACCATTCATTAAAAGTCTAATTACGCAACGAATTTTCTGAAGACTGTGAGATAACTAGCGAAATAAGTGTGTCGAATCGAACTAACGCTTTATACCTATTAACCCAAAAATTCTAAGATACGACGAAGCTTTAAAGACAGTGATGAGCACGAAAACCTTTCAGAAAACTCTTAACCTAATTTTTGAAATTTATACTTTATACTGCAGAATTGTTATCAATGAATTTATTGGCATGTCGTATACCTTTAATTTTTTAAATTTATTTTTAATTAAAAAATTCTTTGTAAAAAACTGTTTTTGTTAAAATGTAAAATTATTTGAATAAGACAAAATTACAAGATAATTTAAAAATTGTTAAAAAGTTGTTATTCAAATATGTTTTGCCGAGATTATGCTGGAAACAAATTTTGGTGATGCTTCAAAGATAATGCAAGTCAAAAAAGGGCGGTTGATGATGTAATTTCCGGTTCATTGAGCCCGGCAAGGTTAATGTCTAGTTGAACTAATTGTCTTCGAGAAGCAGGGAGCACACTTGTCTTTTTTTCGTGTGATCCAATGAAATTATGACTTACGATGTCTTCGTGTTTCTAATGCTAAAGTTAAAGTATAAAAATTGTTCATCAAATATGCAAATTTCTTCAGTGAACAAAAAATAAGTAATTTCTCACCAACATTATTTATTTAACTACACACCAACATAATGTGTTTTCATATTTCCATCATACGTATGAAGTTTCATTTTGAATGCTGCAAAATAACAAAACTCACCTGAGTTGTGTGTGGTAAGCAGGTGAGGTATGTTCAGTATGTGTCGTTAAAAGTTCTGTTCCATTGGCATCCATGATGTTTGGAGGACCAATAGGTTCTAGTAATAATACTCCAGGTGTGGAGGGAAACGGCGTTGGACCCAAAAATGAAACGCGAACTTTTTCGCGTCCTTCGCTGTAACAGAAATTACATTTTATGATTAAAACACATCTCTTCAACAAAAAAAAAGTGTCTCTTTAATATATACAATTAACGTTCATGAGCTTGCAAATGTAAAAGAAAATCGTGTCATTCTCGTGGACATATTAGTGATTAACGATCATTGTTAAGAAGTTGGACGAGCTAATTAAGCGTGGATGCTTTTTTTGGTCAGGTTGGAAAAGTTAAGTTATAATGAACGACTGAACTTGGTTCTCAATGCCACACCTCATCGCGTGTCTGTTTGGTATCAAATATATGCGGTGTTGGGTTTCACATAAAATGCGTTTTCAAGATCAGGAGGGAAGTGTGTGAAACGTACAACTTTTCGTCGATATGCAGTTTAGGGCCACAGATAAACTCGGCTGATAAATGATTAGACTTGTATGCAAAAAGGGACGAAAATAAAAAGGTAAGCATACACGCGCGGCAGGTGAATAAATGCACTTCGATCAAACTTCGCATCTCTTTTTCATGAATAATGGAAACTCCGACGACGCCAATTATTTACAGCAGTATCAATTTCGTGATCATTTTTCAACGAAGTATAATTAGCATCGCGAGATTAATTTCATTTCAAAACTGTTTTTGAAAAATATACAAGAAGTATGAGTATTTTTGTTCTGAAGAATAATTCAAAATACTTTGTTCTGCTATTGAAGGTATTTAAAGAATAATGATGATTTTTTCATATTTCCTTTTCTTCAACCATCAATCAACTTCTTTTTCGGCTTAGTGAAAGACCTTAATTGTTTTTGAATTGCATTGATTGACGATGTATAATTATTTAGGTTAATCGTTGTTGACTGCGTAGAAACACAAAAGCGCCGACTTGGTGTGCTGCAATGTGATTACTATTTACTGAAATGCGAGCGATAACATTGATAACGGAACTTTTCGTTGGTTAATTATTCCTTTTCATTGCTCGCGTTGTACTCGTTTGCACGCTCGCATCACTGCGCCGTATCAATTGCCACTGATCGATTAGTAACGATTAGCTGCATGATTCGAATCCGGAATATTAAGTGTTTAGCAATGATCGCGATTCGTTTGCTAAAATTACTGTTAGGTTGAATTGTTTTACATTCTTTTTACGGAATCTTACAAAAATATCATAGTTCCTTAACGGGAGAAAATATATTTTTAAATATATGCAAGTATTATATATTTGAAATGTTCCTCACGGAAAAAATATAAAATATAATTTTATATTGTAAATATATGCATTATTGTCCCAATTTATATTTAAATTATATTTGTTTTATATATTATATACACGTATAAGTTACATGCATTTTTACCAATCTTTTCAGGAAAATAGCAATATGTAAAAAAAAATTTATATATTTTCAAATATATTTTAGCGGCAAAAAGTTATATATTTTGACAACAAATGTTTTTATAAAGTGTATTTGTCTGTATTTTTTAATAAAAATAAATTATATAAAATAATAAGAATATAACAAGTATTTATTTATTTAAAAAAAAGTAGAAAAATGTGCAAATTTGTTTGAAAGATAAAAGATGGTAGAATCATGTTTTATAAGGACTGCATATAAGAGTAATCGTGTCTTATAATTTTAAGTGTAGCGAAATTACGCCAGGATGTCTAGGGTCACGTCTCACAATATTCTGTGTGGGTTGTATCAGTGGCTCTCATATTTCAAAGAAGCATAGTTCACAGACAGACAGCAGAACATTTTTCAAATCATTAGTCATCTACGATTATAGACGTTTTTACTTAACATTTTTAACATCAAAGTTTATATTTATCCATCTGCTTATCCTTCGACATCGAATCTCTTAACGGAATACCGGAGAACAAAAATTGAGCAAAATACGTATAAAATTAAAATTCATGTTTATCATCTTGATGTTTTAAATATACGTTTTTACTCAAAACATAAAATTAAATATAATTTGATATTGAAAGTTATTTAATATACTTCTTTTTTAATATTGATTTAGAATTTGTGAACTTTATTATATTACGTTTTTAATAAAAAAAAATGGTAAAACTGTTTTAATCATTTGTAATTTTTCATTTCCATTTAGCAGAATGAAGACGTCAATGTTAAATCAATGTCGCAGGAGCGTAAATTCAATTCCGTTAAAATTGCTTGTTCATTCATCAGAAGTCACGAAATGAGGAATCATTGTTGATTACATTAATGGAAAAAAGCTATTTTCAAAGATTTACGTATTGTTTGAATGGCGTAATGCCAACTGAAATTGGCAATTGACATCGAATACTGTCATACTTTAATTCTCGAAGATATGCGGAAAATCTATTATATTATAGAACAATGTTTTTCTTTCTTGCATCAATCGTCGGTGGTTATTTTTTGCCTAAGAATGTGTAAACAAATTCTTTTGCTGTTGATCTCCATGATAACTAAAATTACTCTACAAATATTTTTATTGCTCTCTATGGATTTTAAAACGTGATCAATTTGAAGATAATATTGTAATGCTCATACAGTTATTTGAAGTGATTTTCACATTCTTGTATGCATATAAATAATACACTCAGAAAAATGTGTGTGTGTTTTTTGTAAATATTGAATTGAACATTGAACTTAAATAAATATTACAGTATGAAAAAGATAATATTTTCAAAACATTACAAAAGATTTACGAAAGTTACAATATTTAGTCAGTATACATTATTAATTTACACAATAAAAAGTACATAATATTTCAATACTGAAAGTGCAACAATATCGCACAAGTTTTTATGAAAGAAATTCTCCGTTGAAATATTATATAAACGGAATCATTAATTTAATGTATTCATTCATCCGCAACACTTTCCAGTTTAATCTTTCATCATACACAATTCTCCGTATATATTTATTCACAAAATATGTAATCTCAAAACTTCTTTCTTTTTCTGTGCAATCGAGCATATGGTCCCGGCGAATTTATTAATATGGTCCCGGTTTTTTGTTTATAATAAATAAAAAAAAATTCTACATGTAGGATTTGATTATACATGGTCAAGGTATGGCTACCAGGTCAGGGCCAGACGAGACCACCCATCTGTCAGCCATGATGGGGCAACTAGTTTTGATCCAGATCCGGGCCCAAGTTGGGAATTCCATTATATGGAATTTCTGACCTGGGCCATATCAAAACCCGGCGTTACATCCACATTTATAACCCGATTGGAAAGTCATAATGTCCTACCTCGGCCATCCTAGGCCCTTATACGGCTGCCATTTTTCAATGAAATTGAAAAATGTCTCTCGTCATCGTATTTTGGCCGTAATCGGGCCCCAATCAGGCAACCATTAATCTGGTTTCAATAAGGCAAACCACATCATTGCCAGATTTGAAACATGGCATTTTTGGCCGATTTTGGCCGATTCCAATTCTACTAGGATCGCATCCCTAGTAGAATTTTGAACTTAGCTGAACCTGGGGCCTTCTTGGCCATAGTCAGGTATTCCCAATATGGGCCTAACGAGGCCTTCCTGGCATAAGATATTTGATGAAATCCAATGATGGCTTAATTAATCCTCAGTAGGCACAGCCAGGTTTAGTCAATATATCGGATCAAGATCCGAACAATCTTGATCCAAACAATATTGATCCAAACATCAACTTAAGTCTATTATAGTATATATATGAGATTAATATGGCGTGCCTATAAAACTCTATACATGGAATGTGTAGATAGGCGTTTCATACCCTTATTAGACCTGAATATGGCCCTGGTTAGGCCCTATACTGGCCCTATTCTCCAACCTTGAAACGAATTATACAACATTAGGCCTACATTGGCCCAGTCCAGGCTTACCCAGACTTTACCAATCCAGGGTCTGCCTTTTAACTGGGTAAGCTTTTTTTATTTTCTACTAGGGATTCCGTCGTTCGAAACAAACCGAAGCGTGGCGAAAAATCGTGCGAAATGATATAAACCCTGCAATTCATATTCCACTTCGTGACTCATGTCCAGCTAATCGTTACCTAAGTAATTTAGTTGCAATTAATCTCAGACTTATCTTATGTCTGGATCGGCAAAAATGTAAATCACAAATCGCCATTGCATTTCGCTTTCAATGAGTTTTATGGACTCTCGTTTTCGTCGGTGCGTTAATGTTGACCCGCTAACCCGATTGCTGCGTAAAGGCGCGCGCACGACCGATCAAGCGATCGATCGAAGGTCTCATTGGTTGGGACAAAAAAGGCACGACGAAATCGAATGCCGACTTAACTGGTCTTGAACGGGATGAAGCGGGCCCCGACTTTTGCCGATGCGTAATTGCGCATGCGACATTCACTTACATGCCGATGCAATTATTGAAATCCAACCGGTTCTCTTCAATCGCAAGGTGATCGCCATAATCACTGCCCGCGAAAATGCCGTATTCAAATTCACGTTCATTTGCATTTTTCAATCCACTGATAGGCATCGATACAAGAATGAATACGTCGCTTTGATAATTACTAAGACGTACATTCGAGTTTTCAAATCACTTTTATTCTGTGCTCTATAATTATTCATGAGAATTACGACAGATATTTCTACCTTTTAAGCATTCCTGAACTATTCTCAGACATCGATGCGATAAAGACAATTTTTTGGAATTTTAATTATTAATTTAAGATTGCAATTTTCAGTTCCAAAGAAAATCGTATATAAATTTACCTTTCAAGAACAGCAAAAACATTCGCATTTATATTTTACAATATTATCTTGTAGAATAATACTCAAGAATGCTTGAGATAAAGTTTAAATCAACTTTGCGGATGTATTGATTTAGAAATTGGCCGGAAAAAGTGAGTGCAAAGAAATGTTATTTTTGAGTCTGCAATTTCTTATACAATTTCTATAATCAGCAAATAGCATTATGCGTTTGTTTGTTTGTTTGTTTTTTTCCGTATAATCGTAATTAGACGTTTCTCTTCGTTTATCTAAAGTGATAATTTTGCCGAGACTCTTATTAACGCCAGCAATAAACGAGAACTTAGGATCCATCAGGCGGCATCCTGACCTACATATATCCCGGTGTCTCGGCACCGCAGAAACAGCGAGCGGAGGGTATTTGCAAACAATGACATCGATCTCCCTTACGGGAGGGGTGACTTCGTGGCGCCATGTAGTCTACCCTTATGAAGTCGAGCAGGTAACTTTCGTTATGGAACGTGATCACGTATAACTCGTGTACGTGCCGTACCTTTTTTTTATATACCCGAGTTCGCAATTTTTTCTTACTCGTCAATACAAAATTGACATTCTGATAATGACTTCGAAATTTCGAAGACAATTGGCTTTTTAATTAAAAGCAATTTCTCCAATCCAAATGAACAAAAATACATTGCAAGATATTCTTTTTATATTTTTGTAATATTTTTTTTTTAATTACTTTGTTTATTTTTAATTATAGAAATTTGTTTTTTCTTAAATAAATGTGATTTCTTCTTAATAGAGAATTGAATCACTCTATAAATGAACACTAAACTAACGCTGCAATAAAATAAAGTATTAAACTACAATGAAATGTTGATCAGTTTGCCGTAGCCATCGATCCAAGAGCTGAAGTAGAGCCAAGAAGTTTGTATGAAGAACTTACTAATACGATGGCAGAAAGTTCGCTTGGCAACACTTCCTTTCTGCGTCGATCTTAATTTTGAAATCTTATCTATATGGGTGAAAACGCATCCCGCATTTTGAGCACACCAGCGTGCGAAAGTATGAGACTCTGTCGGTGTCAAGATGGCGTGTTGCTAGGCAACCAGAGGAAGCAAATGTCACTACATTCTAGCGTTTGACCGTGAAAATCAGAAATCTCGATTCAAAAATCAATCGTCATTTATCTAAATTGACTCATTTTTCGAATTTTCACTACATTCAAAAGAACTATTTTTTATATCAATTTTACATAAAGTATTTTATACCTTTGAAGTTGTTCCAACTACTTTTGTAATTATTCGTTGAATTCTGATTTCAATTTTGTGTTTTGTCAGTTTTTACTTTCATTTTGGAATTCTGAAAATAGCGATGATCAGGGAAAAGCAGGAAGAAGACCGCCGACAAATCGAACGAAGTTTTTGCTGCGTCACGGGTCTTAATTTTCGAAATAGAAATAATTCGAGCGTTCTGCTCGACGTCACGTGGTGAGAACGAACCTTTCTGTTTGGCCGTCAATCGGGTACTTTGACTTGGTTGAAGATGAAGAAATAGGTCACGTGATTTTGCGATCGCGAAAAAAAGGAATCAGACGCAACGAAGCGGGGCTATCGAAGGCAGAGTTGTTCATCGTTTTCGACTACATCTTGACCCTGAATGACGCGGCCATCACTCTTCCTCGATAAAATTGGACGACGCTTTGAGAGTGTGGGACAAGAAAAGCTACTTTCAAACAACGTCTTTGCGATTGAGGGGACTATGTCGGGTTATTTCGGACAGTTTTGTTGGTGACTGTAATAAGAGGATTATAAATATCTCGGCGGTTTTATAAGTTAAGGGGTCGCGGTTATTAACAATCTTTTAACAAAGAAATTTTGGCGCTTCAACGTGACGTACCGTCTTGGCAAAGTTATGCTGCGATTTGTATCGAAGAATTTATGTTTATGTTGAATCAAGTTTATATATAGCGATATTATATATATTTATATATAACAAAATTACATGACTGCAATCATTTCAAATTTAGAAGCTGTATATTTGAGAATAATGAGACGGATAAGTAGAATAAACTGGGAATAAATTAGTATAAGAGTATTGATTAATTTTTATTTATACTTCGATAAAATAAGTTTGTTAAATAGAAGAAAATTGATGTTATCCAAATAAGCAAAAAAATGAAGAAATGCAATTCAATTGAAAGCGCAGAATCTGCACTTTGTGGATGATCTAGAAAAAAGCGATACTCATTACTTTTTTTTGTCTCAAGTAACTGATAGCAAAGTATTGATTCCTATCCGCTTGGAAGATCTATGTTGGTCTTTATGCATGTTCTTATGAATGTTTAAGATATTCAAATAAGACAGTTATGTACGAATATTTGCAAAAAAACTTACAAAAAGACAGTTGCAAAATTGGGTCAGACGAAGCATTTGACTGATCAATATGGTGTGTTTTAATGTTGCGCTTTTCTATATTCAATCATCATCAATTTTATTTTTTGAAATTATTTGAAAACTGTATGTGCACTTTGATGAAGAATATAATAAATTCATATATAATATATATATTTTAATGAGTACTTCAACACGTGACAACAATTTATATTCATTAAATTTCGATATTCCAAACATAAATCTAAAATGAAACATTTCTAATGTTTCTAATTTGTTTGTGTTTTTAAATTCCGGTTTATTTAAAAATTCCGTTCACATTAGCTTTCATATTTCTTCTATATTTTTCAAACTTTGTTTCTCATAATGTTCCCTCCACAGAACACATCTTGCATTCATCCAAGCATCGAATCAGAACATGTTCTTATAAACATTGCATTGTAATACACGTTTATTATTTTCTCAGTAACGAAAACATCGAGCACTTTGACTTCATCGCAATGAACTCGTTTATCTGCGAGAATCCGATGGATTTCCGGTACCTCTGTACCTTATCGAACAATACCGTCTGTGTTACTGACGATGACTCGACATTTTGGTACACTTATAATCCCACCGAACCGTTATTTCAATTTGACAGTCTGGTTCGTTTTTGTTTTTGATCGGTGGTTTTTTCACGATAAGAATAGAACTAAATCAAGACGTTTGAATTCCAGCCGGGTCAACTGAGATCTTCGAACTGACTGTCTAACTTCATTCTATTTATTCGTCCTTTTTTATTGACGTAAGAGAGAAAAAGAGAGAGAGAAAAAAAAGTTGAGCGTTGGTTGTTGGAGAACAAAATGTGATCGCTTGATTACATTAAATGTATAATTTCTCATAAGGCAGATGATTTTGCGTCCTACACACAAGGGTGCACGAGTTTTGAATAACGCAACGAGTTGATCTACTTACGGCAACTCATGAAATTATAATTTCATTTCGCTTTTGTTCGACAACGTTGACTGAGTGTCACAGCAGATGTAACGATTGAATTTGATTTATCATTTATTTTCATCGAAAATGACGTGAACATTTACATTCAAATTATTGATTAAAGCAACACTTTATCCTTTCATCGTTTAAATTAACTTTTCACTAATTACATTTTAAGAAACAATGTTTCATTTAAACAAAATAATTGGTTGATAACATTATGTTCATGAAATAATTTGAGTTTAAAATACCAAACATTGACATTTAAAATAAGTTTTTCCTGCAACGTTTATTTGAACTATTAAGTCAGAATGGAAGTTACGCAAGACCAAATTGTGATTGAAAAATGTTTATCTGAAGTTTCATTAAGCCGAAGGTCTTTTTATATTAAGATACGTGACACCTTTCAAAGATATATCAAAAAATGATTTACAAAATACACTGGAAGCTTAATGTATTTTATTTTAGTACGTGACATTTCTTATATATAAATCATATATATAAAAAATGAATTATGTCATTTATTTTCCGAAAATGCAAAACAAACGAAATCTATAAAATAAGATCCACGAATGCAATTGCCTTAATGATTATAAATTATTTCAGGAAAACTTAAACTTAATTGGATTAAGATATTCCAGCACATTTTTCTGTTGTTCAAAGTGAGAAGACAAGTTTAACAACAACATTCAATTCAACTTAACGAACCGAGTTTAGAATCACCGAGTTCTTTCTCCTTTCAATTAACATTCTATTTATTTGTATTCGGGGAAAAAAAACTTGCGGTTATCTTCTACCTCGTTTTTATCCGCGACATTTTGACCTTCGAGTGTGAGTCATCTGCTGAGATTTAAAATGTTAATACCAGAGAGAAACATTTAATACGAGATTCGTAATCATTCCGGATTGTATATAAATATGCATGATTCCGTGTACAAATGCAAGTTCTCGATTAATGTGGCGCGCTTAAAGATCTAACTGCGATCTATAATCATAAGGAGCATGCTCTTGAAAATTGGCCGTTATTCCATAACAAATAACGGTCACATTTTTCCACGAATGTAACTTGTCCGCCTATATAACACACGGTCAATGATACTCAAGGGAAAAAAAGGAATGAAATGTACCTTTTTCTCGAGCTATGAAAGATTCATCTTATAAGGCACCGAATGTCGATACATTTTACATTTCAATTCGGTCGCCGAGCTTAGTTTCTGCAACTTGTTCAAGGTTTAACCTTTTTATTACAAATGATCTTTGCAATTTTTTACTCGTTCAATAATTGCAAAATAACGAAGACAAGTTTTTTGAAGTTATTTTTAGATGAAAATTAAATAAAAATGGAATATGACAATTAATAAATAATTCTTTCATTCTGATAGCAATTAATACATAAACAGACAAAATAGTTTGAGTGAATCATATTTTATATTAAAACGAATAAGCCTTTTTTTTATTTTAACCATAAAACACAATTACATTGAAAATTAACTATAAAATTAACTATTCTGCTTAACCAGAATTTTGTTTAATTAACTATAAAAATGATTTGGAGACAAATTTGACCATAATTTTTGTGTGAGTGCAGATGTGATATCAACTATGTATTAACTTACACATCCACAAACTATCCATACACACACACATAGATAAACCCGTAAAATTTGATCAAACTTGGCGTCGCCTGACCCGTTATCTGAATTGACCTTGAAGGTCACAAAAGTCTAACTCAAAAAACCAGGCAAAAACCCACAAAATGATAAAAAATTCCTAAGCTCCGAAATTGTCGCTAAAAGTAAGAGTCATCTTTACCTTAAGCGGTACGGTTGTGTAGTCCTGGATTATCTCCCGCGCACTAAGCACAATTTGTGTATCGTTTTGAATGTAATACAAAATGTAATAGAAAAGTTGCGGAAAAGTCGCGCGTCACATGGAAATTGAGCGTGGGATAGGAAGGTGGGATGAAAAGGGTGGGGAAAGACGAAGTGGTGAAAAGGAAGCACGTTGCTTCGGGAACGTCAAAGTCGATGGCGTGAAACCGTGTTGGACGCGGCTGACTCGACTTCGACTAAAAAGCTGTCGAGAGCGAGAGACGCGTACGTGCATTCGTCGTGGACTCTCGGCTCCTCCACCCTTCTCGACAAACCCAACATCACACACCCGGCTTCGGCTCGGCTTCGCGCCGGCCGACTTTGCCCGACCTTTGCCGAACTTCTACCCCCCCTCCCACCTTGTGGCACAGGGGTGTACGATGAGATTGATATAACCTGGGTTGCCATTTGAAATCCTATGGTGAAACAATACATTGTCTCAATGGAGAGATGAACAAAAAAGGTAGTCGATGAATCTTCGATGATCTTCGGGTAGCATTGAAAAGTGGCAGAGAAGAAGAAAGGGTAGAAGCTGTTGAATGTGTTGACTTTGTAGGGTATAATTATTTGTGTATGATGAGCAAGTGTGTAATTATAGTTGTAAAAAGGTACATTTTGAAATACTGACGAGATGGAGGAATGTTTTGATTTACGTAGTGATACATGCAATTTGATATCGCATTGGTGGCAATCATGACATAAATCATTACACATTTTTATGAAATAATTTTATGTCATAATGAATAATTTGTTGACATCATAATTTATATAACATAAACAGTTATTTTTTAATGTAAGTACTGTAAAAATAATATTATATGTGCTGTGAATCGTTATATGTAAATTAATTAAGTCAAAGTGTAAAATGTAAAACAAAAATGAAATACGGCATTTGCAACTACATTAATTATTTCTAATAGCAGCAGATTTGATAAATATGCTGAATTCGTAAAAATAATTCCCCTCATTAATGTAAGATAAAATATTCGTACTCTGGCGATTTATAATATTTTATTACTAACATTCGTCCAATATTCTTTGCTCAATTTGCTTCCACCTGTTATCTCGGCGGAAATTAGCAGATGATTATCAATTCATAAGTAGAAACTTCATTTACTGCTGTTTGTAATTTTTTTGTAATCGTACAATGTTGTACAATAATTTACATTTGTGACAACTAATTAAAAACACTTTTGATATATAAATTTAAACTAATCACAGCGTCTCTTGCGACTTTGTAATAGAAGTGTACAAACTGGTTTTCAATGAATCACACCTTGATGAATTACAAGGAAATAGAACATTAGTAAAAGTTAACTGGTTTTGCAAAATTTACGATTTTCAATTTTCCAAAATATTTTCATACAAATTTATATTTTTAAACCATTTGAATTTAATTCTGAAATGAATTATTCCATTAATACCAAAATGTTATATCAAAATTATAAAGAAATAATCTTATTTGATAATTAAATTAAGACGAAAAATGTTTCACAGATTACAATCAAATTTCATTCTCCGAAATTTATATCTTTGTCTATTACGTTAAGGCTATCAGAATTACAATATTCCACCTCAAGTGACCAAGACTTGGCAAACACATTGAAAAGATATTACGAAGATTTATTGGAGCATTGTTGGTAAAAATCTTGTAAGTTGATTTCGAGTGAGATATATTGCAAGATCATTTTTTGTCTGTATTTTCATGTATTTAATCAAAGTAGACAGATAGTACGATAGGTCTGTGAAATGTCTATTTCTTATCAAAGCAATAAACTGGCGAATAATTTCGCTCGATTTTCAGCGTTTATTTTTGTCTAATGCGATTATTGTGAAATGTTATGTGAATGCATATATATATATATATATATATATATATATATATAACTGCACAATGTTTCATCATTAATACAAAAAATTAGGTTCCGTCTGTTCTTTTTGGTTCATTCTATTGAATATCCTGTTACATAAAAGATTGTAACTTTTTATTTTTTGCATACCAAGCCCTAAAAGTGTAATAAAACGGAGTAGAATATATAGTTAGTCATTTGAATGAATGTATTACGCAGTTTTCAATTATTCAAATTTAGTTACTATACAACAATTTAACATTATAAAAACAGAATCGTAAAAATGGCAGACAAAAACAACAAATTTGCTTATTCAATACAACAGTAGAACTTACATAAATGCTCAACGATATATATTTTATAAATGCAAAGTACCTATATTCGCGTTATTTTCGCATGAAATATGAACATTTTGTTTCTCACATTTAAGATGAATTTTAAACATAAAAAATCAATTTTCTTGTCAAAAAAATATTGTGTAACGATAAAAGTTATTCTACATAAATCATTTGATTCTTGAAGATTTATATGTACTGATTAAGGTACAATGTTTCCGACACCTATTATGTCTCAAGATACAGATGTTATCGGTCTTAAATGCACCTATCATATATAAAGTATCATAAAGCGGATTTTAGCGATAGTTCGTGACCTGGCATCGCGGATTATAAAACAGTGAACAATAAAAATTTAGCTCGAGATTTTTGCAGCGCATCAACGCGAACATGTTTTCATGCAAAATTTATCAGTTCAAAAAAGTATTCTGACATGTTATCTGTTACATGGAAATATAATTGAAAATTTATACTTTAAAATAACGGAATGCATAAATCAAATGGCTAAAGTTCCTAAGTTATTTTTTGTAAAATCTGTCACAAAGCTGATAACAAATGTGCATTAATAGAGAATGAATTTATGTATTTGATAAAATTATGGTTTCTACGATTTTATTATTAGTATTTTTTTTAATAATCTGATTTATGTTGATAAAAAATAATTTCTTCGAGTAATATAAGACTAACGTTATCTATAATTAGTGAAAGTATTATAGTAATTTTGAAAAATGAGCAGATAACAAATTGAATGAACTTGCGAAGTTTGCGACTTAGAAGAGTCTTTTTAAGATAAAGCTTAATTACCACCGCGATATTCCTTTCGAACAAATATCGTTTATGTGGATTACTATGATTATGATTGACAGATTTTTCTAAGATTGTACTTGTTTGTAACATTTCCGATAAGATGAAAAAGAGAAAAAAGTGCTATTTATTACGGCAATTGCGGCGTGCGTTGAAATTAGAAACGTAATTATTTATATGATTTTAGACGATCGTTCTACTTTCCACAACGATATATAATAAGTTTAAACAGTAAGCTCAAATGTCGATAGCAATTTGTTTCATAGAAATAAAACTTAATTAATCATCAGCAAACTATATGTTTGCTGATTATTTCATTTTATAATATTATTTTCTTGTATTTTGTTAATTAATTCTAATAATTATTGTTTAAATCATTTTCATTATTTAAGTAATAAAAAGTATGCAAAGTTAATATCCAAAAAATTCATTTTTTGGATATTAACTTTACATCAGCATTGGGTGAATTATGAGCTGAAAATGCGGAAGCAAAGTAGAACGTTGGTGCAATTTTAATGGATATAATGGCGCGTATTAGTCGATTAGATATACATAGAAGAGACGACAAGCAGAATCATATTGAAAAGTTCAGAGAAGTTGGACAAAGTGTTTCGATATACTCGAGCGACTGATCAGTTAGGCTCGTCAGACTGATTACTAAAGCAATCATAAGTTATATCCTGCTTCAGTTTAGTCGTGCGTCCAATACGATAATCATCTTTATTGTTTGTCGGTACGCGATGAAAAGTCCCAAAAATTGCATTTTAAAAGTGAATAGGTCCATGACGCAATTATGAACCATTAGCATTCAATCGCGAATTCCAAAATTTTTACGAATTTGAAACATTTTTAATGTATTTAATTATTTACAAGAGATTTATTAATAAATATAAAAAACATAAGTATGATAAATTATTACAATGAAAAATTGCATTTTGCTTCAGATTTAAGTTACGATAAACATGCCTATTGGTTTCAAATCTTGTATTTTCTAGTCGACTGCACTTTAAATGATAAATAATTCTGAAATATAATATACTTCATTTTTTTGGTAATTAAATCGACTATGAGCATGAACCTTTTCAGGACCAACATTCTGTTACTTATAACTGAAAGTTAAATGAATGATAATGTCAGTTGTAACATTTAACGTAAATTATTTAGCACGACTTGTTTGAGAAAATGAAATAAATACAAATTGAACCGCTTAATTCGTATTATAAAATAATATTTTTAGTACTGCTTTTGACATTAAATAATTGAATATATTTTTTCATTCAAATTCAAGTTTTATCGAAAATATATTTGTTTCAGTCATTTAGTTGACATTATGAAATAATTTCATTTCATACAAAAATGTATTTCTTTAGATTGAAATATATGAATAACTTGATGTTTATTTCGATGAATTCATAGATTAAGACGAACGGCTCGAGTTCATCATTTTCGTTCGTCTGTTTAATACTTACTCGGTGTCCGGAACCGGAATCATAGGGGCGGGTAGTCGACCATTATGATCCAGAAAGTGATTAATTTCCGGCTCCTCTTGCACCGGAGTTTCGTACACCAAAGTTTCCACCATCGATCCTTTGCTCGAACCAAAGGATACTCTGAAAGGCGAAATTTGATTTAGATTAGCAACGCTTGATTACAAATTGATGAAAAAAGTGAATCTGTCGATCAATTTCAAATCAAAAGCTAGACTAACGTGACGAATCTTGAAGGTTTAGTTGAGATTAGGTCAGAACTATGGTTTGCATTGCAGCCACAAAAATACGACCGTAAACCTCAATTTCCTATCGTGCTACGGTAAGTTAATAAGTCGCTGGACACTTTACGACCGCATTGGTGCACGACTCTTGGTATCAAAATTGAAAACGCACGCGATCCGATCGTATTACAACTTTCGAGAACCAACAGATCAATCTAAGATTACTTTCTTTGACTACAACTTTACACTGATTATTTATCTTTGATGTTTAATTACACTTATGTTTCAAATATTTCTTAACTGATATACAATTTTTCTTATTTTTATCATAATTTAATTAAATTGTTGCATAAATTCATACAATTTATTAATCAATTTTTATAATCATTATCGTATAAAACATTTTCAGTAATTTTACATTAATGATGTCTACAAATCTACAAAAGAAAGTAACCATAAAAGTTTCTAAACATATATGTATGTGGTTTTTCAAGATGAGACTTAAAGATCAATTTGCAAAGTATAAAACGATATATTAAATTATCATACGAATCTTATAAGGCAACGTCTGATCGTGCGTCTAACGAGTCAGTGGTTCTCAATGCGATCGCAACTCGTGAACCGGTTTTACAAACCGTCTGCCGTCGTGACGGATCCGTAATAATTCATAGACGAGACGCGGAATTACGCTCTTTGATTAATCCGAATATCGCATTACAACTGAATCGAGTTAAAGCAATTCAGCTTCTGCAATTCCAGATCTTTATTCATGCAAATGCCAAATTATCATTTACATTCATTTAGTGAAATCAATCACAATAGCCTTTTTGTCATGACGATGAAAAATGCATCAGCTAATAATATGTTTTTGACGATTCACTTTCCTGATTACTTTTGCAATTATTCAACAAAAATGACGTCATCTTTTAGAAATTATTTTATTGACATTTAAGTAAAGTTAAAAAAATATATCATGATTGGATATCAAATTCTCAGTCGGTAATAATAAAAAAAAAGTTATATTTTATTTAAAAAATTATGATAAAACTTTTTACTTAAAACATTTAATTGGAATATAAAAAAAGGACTAAACAATTCGATTACTTTTTAAAACTGTAACTTTATTGATTTTTTGTAGTTTTCATGATCAATAAAAAGGTTTGCATCCGAACTAAAGGTGTCAAGCAAGCAGCGCCATCGAATGGACAAAGAGTGAATCTTCTCAGGGAAAAACAGACGCCGCGGGAAGCTCAATCTGTACGAACGGATTCAGTCACGTGGCTCGCGTGAGACTGTACTTTGCAAATAGCAAGGCTCATGCATCATTGTCAAACACGATGATGTAACATTAAAGTGCTTTCTGTCTAACTTTAACATCCTTTCTCCGTTCTTCTTATAAGATATTTTCCCATTGCTATGGTCATTTGGTTTTCAATCAAAATGCGCCAGTTGTTCCATAATATCAACGGATGGTTAGCCGAAATTTTAATTAAACGTGACCGAATTGGTAATTTCGCGGAAGAGTAACTGAGTTGTAATTTATTGCGAATTAGTCGAGGCTTTAGAAATTTTGAAGTGTACATTCATATTATATTTAAACATTGTGTGAAGAAACAAAATGAAAGGAAATTCTAGAATATATGAATTTATTAAAAGTTGAATTGAATTATTTACTAAAATAAATAAAACTTAGTTTATATCCCTAACGGAACAAAATATATTTCGAAGTATATGCAAAAATATATGTGAATATGTGCACATATATTTTCGGCAAAAAGTTATATATTTTGACATATATTTTGACTTATATTTTGTTCCGTACGGAATACTTTTCCTAACATGTTGTCTTGCGATTAATTAAATTGAAGAATGTAATATAAACGAACACATGGTTGCCGTTTTATTGTAACTTTAATTATTATGAAAACAATTAGAAGCAATGAAGCGTATCGTATTTCCACGTTAAAAAAGAGTTCAGATTAGTTAATGGAGTGATATGTAAGTCGTTTCCAGTTCGTAAAAATAAATTGATGTGAAACATTAATTAAAGAAACAATTATAACATTCTAGTCTCAGCGTGAACTTTTATTATTTTGTTTAATATGCATTCAATTATTAAAAAAAAATTTGTATATATCATAACACTTTAATATCAAGAGACACGGTAGTATCAATGGTCAAGTACAAAAGAAACGAAACGAAGAAAAACAAAAGAATAGTAGATTACTTAACTTGTGGGAAAGGTATAGAGTTCTCTTCACCCGCTTCGCTCGTGCTTACCTTTCCCACTCGGGAATTATTTAAAATACATTAAATAATTAAAATGAATAATAATAGAAAAGAACTTAGAATATCATAATTCGGGATTTTTTATAAGACAAAAGTAAACTTTTTCGATTCCTTATCTTGCAATCAAAATCCGCCTGACACACGCGAATTGTCTTGAAAAAAAATTAAAACGAAAAAATAATATGAAACAAAATTAAAAAGTTAAAATAAAAAGAAAAAATTAAAAAGAAAAGAATATCAGAACAAATTTTAAAAAATTTTCGTGTCAAAAATGGTTCCGTGTCGGTGTTGGGGCTGTCGGCATTTGCATCTTGCCAACGTTTTAGATGTGTGAGCTTTTTTTTCGTGTCAGCGTATGTCCCGTTAGTGTTAGACTCGACATTTATTTTAATATTTTTATTTAGAAAACAAAGCCCAAAATTTGGCTACTTGGCGCTCTGCTGCACAAAATGAACCAAAGCCATTCAAGAACCTTTGCAATACGAATGAAAAATTGCATTTTTCCAAATTTAAGTAAGCAATGTATTTTATTTGCAAAGTAATTACATTGGCAGAATAAAAATATGACTACTTTTATAAGAATAAATTAATATAAAATAAAAATTTACTACACTTGTAGTTTCTATTAAAAAAAAAAAATAAAATAACAAATTTATTACAGTAGATGATGCATACTCAGTGAAACGAATGTATAAAATTAAGTTATGAAACGACTTTCAACTATATTTTTCCGTGAATCATTTATCTCGATTTTGACTGATGAAACAGTTAAATACATATTCACGTCATAGATTCTATAAACAGTAACTTGTTCAATAAACTAAATTATACGATAGTTAAACGAGTACACTTACTATCACCTTGACAAAAATCAGTTAAGTGCGGTGACAAATACTTGATATAATGAGATAACATATTATAACACTATATTCATATTCCAAGAGATTTAGAAACGGATAAATCATTTTCAATTTTTAAAAATTAATTTTGATAGTAATAATTATAAATAAAAAATATTCTTATAACATTAGGAAGAAACAATTTAGAAAAGGATAAGAAAGTGATAAAATAAAGGATAAAGAATATCGATGAAAAAAATATGTAAGTGAAATGATAATTTCACTGCGATCGGACGTTCCAAAATAGAGTTGAAAATCAGTGGAGCATATATATCATTCGCATGTCTTCTAAATAGATGTCATACGCAGTTGTTTTGGCGAGCTGCAAAATGTCTGTAGCTTATGCGCAGTACAGACAGATCTATGCTGTTTTCGGACACACAACATAATTGCTTTCTGCATAATTCGCTAATTATTATCGCACAGAATGATGCGCTTGTCGTTTTCATTCATACCTACATATATTTAGTCGCGCATAGATCGGAAATAAAAAGGTGAGATTATCGTTTAAAATTAGTTAATGACTTTAACTTTTTCAAGGATGAATCAATTTTTTCCCCGACTTATGTTATACTATACTAAACACTCTATTTAAGCGTGATATTGCGTAGTTTTGGAATCAAAAGCTGGTCTGAAAGCAGGTGAACAATAATTCGTTGCACGCAGTGAACCGAAACTGCGGTCTATATTTATTCGCAGCGCCTTTTATTTTCACGAATGTTTCGATTTATCTGACTTTTTTAACCAGACGAAAAAACGAATAAAAATAAGACCACGGAAAAATATAAAGTGTATACAAGTAATATGAAACATAAGAAAAATGTTTGATAGATTCGTCTAAATACATAATTATTATTTATTTCGTAATCCTTTTCTTTCAAGCATTAAAAATGCACGCTAAATAAAAGTGTAATAAAAATTATTGTAACTTCTAATAAAAATTACTATACCATTTATGAATCTGAGGACAACTCGACATCCATGAAAAAAATTATTATATTTTATGG
>JABFPJ010001793.1:0-23036 GCA_022817425.1 Gryon sp. ZL-2020 | reverse complement strand
AGAAGAAGAAGAAGAAAACGACGTTTCTTAATTTGCGCGAAAAACGTCGATTTTCGGATGTTAATATCTCGCGAACGGGTGGACCAATTTAAAATTTGTTTTTTTTATTGTCTTCAGGTCGATGATGACAACAATATTACAGCAAAAAAATGTGCAATTTTATTGTTATTGTTGCCTTTTTTGTATGTTAAAAAATGACATTTTTTGTATCTGAAAAGAGACACGGTAGTGCTGGCCGCACATAAAACGTTCGTTTTTTTTTGTACTTGGCCAGAGACACTACCGTGTCTCTTGATTAATTTGCATTACCTCTTTTTTATTATATATTTTATTCAACTTATTATACGTATAATAATTTTATATAATTACAACGTAATAAAGCAAAGAAACAAGAAATTATCATTTAATTAAGCATTTCAACAATTTTGCATAAAAATTGTATAATCGTTTTTAATTAAAAAAAATTGTTCCGTTATTTTATTGTGTATTACTTACACTTTACGGTACGATAAAATGATTGCAAAAATTTAAATTTATATCAGAAATAAACATTTTCCATTAATAATCATAAATCTCGTACAAAGAGGTAATTAATTTGCATTAGCTCTTTTTTATTATATATTTTATTCAACTTATTATACGTATAATAATTTTATATAATTACAACGTAATAAATCAAAGAAACAAGAAATTATTATTTAATTCAGCATTTCAACAATTTTGCATAAAAATTGTATAATCGTTTTTAATTTAAAAAAATTGTTCCATTATTTTATTGTGTATTACTTACACTTTACGGTACGATAAAATGATTGCAAAAATTTAAATTTATATCAGAAATACACATTTTCCATTAATAATCAAAAACTGTATTAACGGTAGCAATATAATTTATTAATCATGCCAATTTCATTATGAATCACGACAACTGAAATAGTATATTTTATACCAAGGGAGATAAAATCGTAAATCCTTTTTCTCGAGCGAAGTTTAAATTTTAAAAATCTAACAAAAATAATATTTAATTAAAAATTACAATAAAAAACACAAACAATAATTAAATAATAGGCGGTTAAGTTTTAAGACAAATTTGCCGCAAAAAAGTCAGAAGATTGGATTCGTCAAAACTACATTTCATTACAAATGAAATTTGTCGTTAATTTGTCATTGATAAATCTTTTTTTATGTTGTTGACACCTTGAATTTTTAATGTTGTCTCCAATGGCACATCAATCAACGCAGAACACTCTAAATGCACGGAAAGTATCGAAATGTAAAAGTTGCTTTTGAAGTGCCGATGAAAAATTTCGGCTTAGTTCGTTGTTCCCGGAAATTTGTTAAATTCTTCAACCCATAAGTTGGGCGAAAATGTGCAACCTGATTCAATATAATTGCCTAAGATATAAATTAAATTATAGAAAATTAAATGTAATTAGAAAATGTTTGTGCGCTTTTGACCTGTAAAAATGTGCGCTTTTTGGCTATTGTTGTGTGCGTTTTTGTCCCCTCATTTTAATGAAATGTGCACTTTGGGTCATCAACGAAGTTAGTTTTTTGTAAATTGCATTTGCAGCTCCCATGTAACCTAAAATATCGTTCACATCATGGGAAATGGTGCAAAGATATTACATATACATATTACATGTATTCTCGCAATTACAACCCCTGGCTTTGCCTCGGGTGTAAACTTTGCTCGAGAAAAAGAATTTACGATTTTATCTCCCTTGGTACAAAATATACTATTACATTTCAAGGGTAAATGCAGTTTACAAAAACCTGTGTGGTAAACTGTATTTACGGCACCGCGTGACGTAAAATTATTTAAATTTATTCAACGACGATGATTTATCATATGAGTGCATGCATATTTACGTTAATCATATGACATGCTTTTAATTTTAACGGTCATTTTAACAGAAATTATATTTCATAAAATATCTGTTCAATTTACTATCATACGATAATAAATAAATGAATAATTAAAATTCAAAACGTTGCAAACAAAATCTAACAACTGGCTACAATCATGAAATTAATTTGAAATAATTGTTGTATTGCTTATGAATGAATGATTTCAAAAGTTGTCAAGATTAGATTATTTAGACAACTTAAACTTAAAATAGTAACAGAGCAAGAGACAAAACTAAATAGTATAATAAAAAATAATTCTTTAATAAAACGTAAATTCAAAAAGGAGTTGAATAGCGAAATCGTTACGAGAATATGTTCTCTAGATAGATAGAGTTTCGACAGAGCTCACTATCATGTCGAAGGAATAAACCCGGCGGCTTACTTACAGATAGTGTTAAAGCGCCGTTGGCTGGAGAAATTTGAGGATAATTTTAGAATATCGTGATTCACCAAATTCCCTTTAGCGTTGACAATTCAATAACATTTTAAGCGATACAACAATGATACAAAAAATGTTATGTAATATGATATAAGTATTTCATTAAACTGTTAAAAATATATTTAACATCAGAAAGAAATCAAATTTCAAATCAAAAAGGTATATCATATATATAATTTAATAATGTTAGAGACAATATTATGTATTAATTGTAATGACCATTGTAACATCATTCAATAATTATTACATTAAGCCAAGTAGTATTTAAGTAGTAGTATTTAAAATAAAAATGTATGTATGTATGTGGTTATCGGCCATATATTTTAGACCCAGAAGTCTGATTTAAACCGGACTTAGACTACTTTTTTTTCTCAGTTAGATTTAACACCCAAATTTTATATCCCTCGATATGTATATGTATATCCGTAAGCACGTGATCAATGTGTGTATGATGTGGCATTAATATCTGTATGTTTGAATGCTTACGAAACTACCGAGTTAACGTGACTTCCGAACCACGTCGCAATGATGTCGGAAGGATGCTTAGTTAGGATAGTCGCAGCACCTTGCGTAGATTATAACACTTATTAAACTGATCATTTTCCCCATACCAGTATTGGTTTTATTTAGAATACAAATAATATGAGTTTTATATTTATATGGAATATAATTATACAGTTTTAATGATATCATAACCTTCTTTTAATAAAATTTTGAGAAAACAGTTTTGAAAACAGTTTTGAGAACAATATTTTAAAACTAAAATTATTCTCAAAAACCTTGACTTCTATATATTTATACATTGTCAAGATAATTTTGTATTATTTCATACTAAAGTGGATGAAATTTCTGTAGATTAAATCTTGGTATTTTTATGAATTTTTATATTGTGATTTCGTACATATTTAAAATGAAGTAGAATTCATCTGCCCTTCACAGTGACCAACCCATCGTAAGTTTATTAGATGTGCTCACTAAAAATTTAATATTATAATTTCTGAAGCATTTGTTAACGTATTTTTCTCATTATGAATATAAATGAAATGAACGTATATCTTTTTTAAGTTGATCCCATCAAAGGAAATGCATTTTTTAAATTGCTTTAATCTTATAAAATTATGTATTACAAAAATTCCGCTGTTGGATTTTTTAGATATTTAACTCCATGTACTTCATATAATTTTAACCTTAAACATAACTGAATATTGATAATTACATTTTATAAAATACGAAAATATGTTATAATAAAACAGTTACTTTTAAACTAATAAATTTATCGATTATTTAACTGTAAAGTTAATTTGAAAATTAACTTAACACGCTAAAAAAACCATGACAAATTCTATTAGAACATTAATTTATTTTTTATAATATATGAACGAAGAATAATCTTTTAATTAAATTAACAGATAAATTTATATATATCCATCTTTATAATTTAGTAAGTGCCTTATCATTACATCTCTATCCATATTATATTAACTAATTCAATTTAGTATTCTACATTCATTAATTCATTAATACAAATTTTGAGATTCATATTATATTGGGTATTACAAATTAATATTTAATATGATATACTTCGACTGCAGACTACAGACGTACAAATCCTTGCTTATTCGAAATCATAGAATTTGTTTCTGAAACTTCGGGACGTCTTGTTCGAAGTAATAATATTTGTTTAAAATTGTCTCACAAAGCACACACAGTTAAACAAATGATACGTACAAACAAAAATACAGTAAAGATTACTATTTTCAGAGGTTAAAATATGGACAACTTTTTCAATTGGTTAATTCAACCATATCAAAACATTAAATATTAATTTGGCGTGTACATTTTTTTATTGGTATTTCTTACTACCATCAAGTTAAAATCAAACTTTAAACTGGTTAAATTTAAAAAGTAAAATAGTATTTTTAAATGAAATGTTTAACTTAAATGAATTAGTTAATTTCATTGACACAGCAGTATTGACACCTTTTTACATTAATATATTTTAAGAATCTAAATAGCAATATAACCTTTTTTTCATTTACTTATGTCAAAAAGTAAAATCATAATATTTATTTCTCTCTGTGCACGTATTATAATAATCTACCAAATTATATTTATCTTATGAAATTTCGCACACATAATAGAACCATTTATAGCTGACTTTATCAAATTTCACTTGTCACTACCTTGCAATCATGCCAAATTGAAAGGTCGTAAGCGAATACTTAACAATTTTGTCCAAAAAATAACAAACGAACAATCCGAACATTATTTTATATTTAACTATATATTTTATATACATAACTATAATTATATAGGAACATGAAAGAATTACAAAATATTTAATTTTACTCCTACCTGTGGCAGTTATGATGTGCTATATGAAATACAGTTTTAATTTTAGAAACAAGAAATTACAAATAAAAAACAATATAGAAAGTCTAAAATGTAATTATGCACACCTTAAAAGAACTTTCTTACTGTTACTTACTGAGTTCCGTATAACACAATGAATTGTAAATTTTCAAGATAACTAATTAAAAATTGCGGAAACTTTTAAGATAGCAATCAAATCTACTCATTTAATTGTATAACTACTACTTAACCTTGATTAAGATAAATATTAAATTTTCGTTGCAACAAAAAGTTAATAAACTTCATACTTGTGTTACCTGCCTTGTTTGATTATACTTTGATCAAAAAGTATAATCCATCCACGTCTAATACTCTTTATTTCTATGCATGAATTTTAACAACTTTCAAACTTCGTTCTTTTATCAATACTTCTTGAATAAAATGATGATAACAGAATATTTTTCCTGTTTTACTTAATTAATTAATGTTTTAATAATTAACTCATTTTTATCGAATACATATTGTTATATCCTTATACTAATGTATCAAAAAATTTTTGCTTGTTTATTCCTTTGTAGCAGTATCAAGCTTAACCCTTTCAACACTAATTTATTTTCAATAAAAACAAAAAGATGATTATAAAGCCTTATACAAATTCAATTCTATCAATGAAAAATGTACTTTTTCTATAGACATATGCTTGATTAATCAAATAAAAGTCAGCGCAAACATTTTAAGTGCAGCGTTTATTTGAGAAATAAAGAATATTTTCTAAAAGACATGTTGCTTTAAAGCTACAGTGGGAAGAAAAGAGCTAATATACGCGATTTATTTCAAAAAGAAAATGCGTATTTAACAAAGCAAAACTGCATGTGATACTGAATTAGAACAATTCTAACACAATATAGGCTGTATTAGAATTCAATTTAATAATGTTGTCTAAACAAAATTTAAAATCAAACCTTACAACTAAAAGAAAATCTCATAGATGAAACATTTTTATTGAAAAGTTTACATAAAATTAGAAAAAAGTATTTCATCCAAAACCAAGCACTTCTAAAATGCCTTTGCTCTAAAATGAAACTTTTTTACATGACAATAACTGTATTCACGTAGAAAATAAACTTTTAAATCATAACTGATAACAAAAATGAAAATTTACAACCGACATGGCATTTTATTTTTATTTTATATTATGATACACTAAGAAAACTCATAGAGTAAAATTTATTAGCATTCTAATAAAATTGGGATACTCTTGCTCAGATTTTAAATAATATAATTTATTTTATCTTTTTCATTAAAATCTATACTAAATTTATTAGGCAAAATCATAAATTTAGTATAGATGTTAATGAAAAAGATAAAATAAATTATGTTATTTAAAATCTGAGCAAGTGTATCCCAGTTTTATCAGAATGCTAATAAATTTTACTCTATGAGTTTTCTTAGTGTATGATCAAGTTTGCAAGTAAAGTCAATTTTAGCTTTGAAAAACCTTCGACATATATGAATTAATTAAATTTATAATGTATGTATATTTATAAACGAAATTATTCTAAGTTTGCTTTTCACACATCGATTATTTCGTCAAACAAATTGAATTGAAAAGTGACATAGAGAAAATATTATTATTTGCGAGTTAATTTTATATTAGACCGAAAAATTGTATTTTTATATTTTCTTCAACGTCAAATTATTTAACAAATTCTTTAAAATACATTTCATAATAATATCAGTTTTAAAGCATATTTTTTTGTTAAAACGAAATTATGTTTAAAAAAATTGATTTAATTAAAATGATGGCCTTAAAAAATAGTCCAATTATATTTTTAAATTAAAATTAAACTTGTATTTTATTTTAAATGAATTCTGTCAAGAGTCCAAACAATTTTGAAAATAATTAAAGCTTCCACTTTTTTATTGAAAATTCGTTATTCAATTTCATGTTTCAAGACGTACTTGTTAATACTTTGTAAACAAATTCCGCACATCATACACTAAACGTGAAATTAAAGTTAAAAATATACAATTCATTTTATTTTTAAAAAGGCACATTTGATTTATTTTTTTTGTTTCTATTTGTGCATTTTTCAAATTTAAAGTTGCATAAAAAAGAGTCATATTACATAAACTAACAATTTGCGAATTTAGCTTAAACGCAATTTGTATTCCAGTAAATATTTGACGATAAGTATCGTATTTTTTGTAATTACCTTTTGGTGAATTGCAATAATTACATAATAGCTGGGAAAAATAATTACGCAGCAGTATAAATACAATAATTAAAATTCGAAAATGATAAACAATTGAGCAAAATAAAAGTTGTGTAAAATTAAAAGTTTGCTGCTGCATTGACATCGTAACCAGAGCGGTGTAAATATGTCAGTTTTTGCTGTAACGGAATACAATTCGCATGGGCTAAAATTGTACCGTATGTTAAAAAATGTGAAATGAAAAATTACGCCGACAGTTATTGATGAAAAGTCGTTACGGATTCACCAATAGAAATGTTTAATTGTACATTTCAACGACAGTTCTGATAAAATAAAATAATAATTAACAAACCAAATATCTGATGTTCTTAAATTGATTTGCAGTCAATAAAAATGAGCTTAATTAACTTTTATAATTAATACTAATAATATATTATTAGAAATTGCTTTGCACAAAAGCAAATATTCAAAGGCGTAAAATTCAATAAATGCAAAAGGTCTTAACAACATTTCAGTATGAAATTTCCATTTGTAATGCGTGAAACGCGATTCGTATCGCATTTCAAAGAAAAAAAAATTACGCGAACAAAATTCAACCTTTATTATATTTTGTAACTATAATATCAACAGACATTTTCGATAGCAATTTAATTGAACATGTGCTAATATTTCGCAGTCTTTTAATTCTTTACTACTTAAAAAAAAATCTAACGATATGTCAGTTTCACAATCAAGTGATAAATTGAATGATTTTTGCTGGATATTTCACTCTCAAAATAATTGAATATACTATTTACCTATCTTTACACAGCAAAATAATGATCATACTTTATTTCATTATAATTATAATACTAACACATGACTTTCATGCTATGTTTTAGCAAATGAGTATAACGAGAATGATAATATATGCGAAACAAAGATAAACAGTCTAAAGGAATTTTGGATCGCTTTCTATACATTTACAATAAATCGTAGGAATGCAACTGATTATTTATCTATCAAAGACAGAATTTGATAAGATTAAAATGAGTACCAATGATTTAATTTTAGAATTAAGTTTAGAAAATACCAATGAAATAATTAATCTACAAATGCTTTATTATTTATTTAATGACGTTATAATTCACAAACAAAATTTGAATATTTCAAATAATTAAATTTGAGCTTAATATTGAATCTTTATAAGTTTTTAAAGGTTTTAAAAGTGTTCAAGATTAGAAATCTAATGACGATCGAATTTATTCGAGAGAATCAAAATGGATTTAGGGATTTACATTATTCATAATAATAATAACAGACATCACTGAATGAAAGAAAAAGTCAGCGTGGAATTGGTGCATAAAAATTGGTGCTTTATTGCCTCCTGGATTTACGTACCAACAACTACATTTCGTTACCAGAAGAATGTCAAGCAACTTGAGAGTAGTCGCGGCAGTTCAGCGGCGCCCTTGTTATGCATGCATGTATATTCCAATTTCAAGCAGCAAAGCGTGCGGGAGAGCCTAATACGATGTGCACAGTCAGGATTCCTCAACTTGCATCAAAATATTTGTGCTTCGAATTGAAACGCTCAAAACGAAATATGATAATCATTCTCGAACTGATACGTCGCATTAAAATTGATCAATAATGGAAATGGACCGTACCGAGAGAAACGAGCTTTTTACGAAATTGGGTAATCTTCGACAAAAGCACTGTGGCACACTTAAGATGCATTTATCCTCGAATGCCAAATTGAACGTTTCTCACAACGTTTCTTATCTTTTTGTTTCTTTTCCAGCTTTCTCGTACATCTTCGTCCTCTTCGTTTTATTTTGTACTTAATCATTCCATCAAATTATATTTTTGCACTGTGTAAAAAATTATTCCTCTCCAAAAAAGTGCCTTCAAATGAGATTCAAATGGAAACTTTGCGTCTATAAAAGCTGCCGAAATTGAAATCAGTCGTTTTCTTTTTTTACTTACATTAATCCACGAACAATTGCGTTTTTTCATGTCCACATTCGCAAGGGATTACAGTTTCGAGTCAACTTAAGGCTGCTCAAGGTCACGTGATTTGGTCACTCTGCCTCTATAGCAAATAATCTGAAGCTTGAATTTCTGTTATTTTTCTTTCGCATTTTAAAGCGAACAATTACAATATTTTATAGCATAATTAATATTTAAATTCATAAATTTAAAAAACTTTACTCTCTACAAGCTTGTTTTGTATAATATATGTATATAAAGAAAATAAATAAAAAAAATGAAAATGTGTCACGTGACTTATTTTTTGTTATAAACATATATTAAATAAAGCGAGCTTGTAGAGTTTGATGTTTTTTAATTTTATGAATTTAGATATCAATTATGTTATAAACTATTGTAATTGTTCGCTTTAAAATGTGAAAGAAAAATGACAGAAATTTAAGCTTCAGATTATTTGCTATAGAGGCAGAGTGACCAAATCACGTGACCTGGAGCAGCCTTACACTGACAATCATAAAACCTGAAAATGTACAATTTTCAATTGAATTTTTACTGTTTTTAATAGCATTCTGAATCCATCGGCAAAAAATCATCAAATTTTACTGTTAAAAACAATAATTTATGAAGAAAATAACGTAAATATTTACTAAAATAACTTTCATTTTTACTGTTTTTCACAGCAAAATTGATGATTTTTTGTCGATGGATTCAGAATGCTATTAAAAAGAGTAAAAATTCAAGATCTATGATTGTCAGTGTAAACGTGTGTTTGCTTTAATGTAAGACTTTGGCATATTGTTTTTCAAAAAGACTCGCTATTGTTCAAATAATGCGCAGATTAAGTGAATAACAAAATATCGTTCGTGTCATACGATTCTTTTTGCGATGAAAACTTATGCTAAGCGAATTGCTTTGGAATATAAATATCGAAAAATGTTCAACACAGCACGAGAAGCAGATGGTTGATTTTATTAAGAATCGAAGCTTATAATAAGTTGTACTTTATGATGTGCTGGAACTGAAATTTCCAAAGTTATTACCGACGTAATAAGAGTTGATTTCTTCGAATTCCCACTGGAAGAAAAGTTGTCTCAAGCTTAAATAAGATTTCGATTATTTCGATTACAAAGAAGTTCGCTGGGATATTGAGTTGTGGCGATTTTATTGCATTGTTATAGTTTATTTACAAAATTTACAAGTTACCACGAAAAAGTTTATGTTAATTTATTAGCTGAATGCAATTTTCTGTGTATCTTCAGTGTTTTTAAACGAAGAAATGTATCACAATTAAGCATTACAAAATATTTACATACTCAATTACCAACAAGCTTTGTGGCAAATTAATATCATATAAACTACAATATAAAATTAAATAAACTACATTGAGGATTATATTTATTATTTTGGTCAAAAAAAGTTCGCGGTACTAATATAAATTTAAAAATCACAAATTTATGTCTAAAATGAAACGTGTACGGATAAAAAAAAGAATAAACAAAAATAGAAAATATTGTTTACCAAAAGTATAATTTCATTAAAAATAGTATTTAATCAAGAGACACGGTAGTGTCTCTGGCCAAGTACCAAAAAAAAACTTGTTTTTTGTGCCGCCGGGACTACCGTGTCTCTTTTCAGAAACAAACAAGTCCCGGTTTTTGACATTAAAAAACAGTAATAAATAATTAAAAGTTTGTTGTTTATTTTGTGTCATTGCCTAGCCTCTATCGAGTGGATGAGAATAAGAAAAATTCTGATTTTGGTTCATTATTCGCTGAGATACGGAGGCTCAAAAATCGACGTTTATTTGGCAAACGTCGTTTTCTTCTTTTTCTTTTTTTTCTTCTTCTTCTCCTTCTTATTTTTCTCCAGCCTAAGCTAGAATAAATGTTTGAATACGTTTATTGTTATTGAACGTGATCATTTTTTTGCTTGAAAAGGTATTATTATACAACAAATTGTAACATAATAATGATTTTAACACCATTAACGCAAAGTTGTTTTATTTTTCTTCGAAACTAACGAAACTATCGGAACTAATGAAACTAAGAATATATAACGAAACTAGCAAGATTAACAAAACTAACAAAAATACCAAAACTAATGAATCTACCAACAACAAATTTTTGCATATTGTTTTATTAGAAATATTTTTGTTTAAATCAAAAAATTGAAGATTGAATATTTGTAAACTAAAATTTTGCAAATGTATTTGACCATAGTTATTGATATCAGCACCTTATAATGAGAATAAATTTAGTGATCCAAATATCAAACGTAAATTGTATAATTCGAAATAATACGAGCAAAAGTTCATAATGGAAAATAAAAATAAACAAAAGTTAAATTTATTAAATTTATTAAATACAAAGAGTTTTATTAATTAATAAGTTTAAGTTAAAATAAATATATGTTATAAGTAAAAATATTACCTTACTGGTACATTAAATTTGTTGTTTTTATCAGTTATTCTTATTATATTGTGAGGATAAATTATACCCTACTGGTAAGGTAAAATTTGTTTTGTTTTGGAACTAATTTTCCATTTAAAAGTTTCTTAAAATAAACCGGAAGAAACGTAATTTTTAATGTTTCCTCATTATTACTGATGTTTACTAAGCAACACGGTAAATTTAATGATATTTTCACAATAATTTTTATTTGTTTTTTGGCTCAGTGTAGACTTCTGTTACCGAAACTGTGGATAAAACATTTGCCACATATGTAACTATACTTTGGCATGAGGTCTGTGACCATATATGTCACAGACTGTTTCATTTGTGGATGACCAGTGAAATTTGGACACAATTCTCAACCGAGTCACAATTCAAATTAAGTGTTTTGTATAACCCCCGCCCCTTAAAAATAACGTCTATTCAATATTTCAACAGAAAAATTATGTTTGTCAAAGTTGTACATTTTTGTACTAAAAATGAATTTTATTCCATTTTTGTTTCAAAATGAATCAAGTGTTTCTGTACACTTTTGTATTTACAAGAACTTTTTGCTCGCCTCTTACGCACTATTTTCATTTCTATTACTCAATTTTCACGAACGAAAATACAAAATATAATTTTATATCCTAAATATATCTACGGCTTAAAAGAAAAACCGATTAACTCCATTTTTTGGAAAAATTGAATTCATAATGATTTTAATCATAAAAAACTGTATATTTTCATTTTACGAGTCCATATTTATAAAAATGTCTTACTATCAAAATATACGAGAATCAAATAAATAATATCTAATATTATTAACATTATTCATCAATATTTATGAAACTAAATTATATATGAAAAAACTTAATTCAATTTTCAGTAGTTTATTGAAATAATTTTATTATATCAAAATATTATATAATATTAATGTAAATATTAAATATAAATATTAAATACAAAATATTAAATATAAAATGTTATAATAAAATCTTCACAAATAAAAATCTCCACAAAAATTTAATTGTTTGATTAAATTCCAAAATGATTTTCTTAAATTCATATAATTGATCAGGACACATTTCTAAGTAATTTAATTCAGACTTTTGGTTTACGCTTTGTCTGTGTCTGTGAATTTCTCTTTATGCATGTGAAGTATTTCGAGTGAAATATTTTGTTGAAAATTTATGCGCTGCGTATTAAAGTGTTCCATTAGATTAAAAAAGGAAAAAACATTCTTTTGTTCAGTGGAAGTGGATGAGATGACGCAAAATTAGCTACGTGTTCTAACTTCATCGAAAAATTTGATGCATTATCCTTATTTTTCTCCTATTTTCAGCGTTTTACGGTAAAAAACATAAGTTTAAAGAGATAATAGAAAACTTAGAAGGTATAAATAATCGATCAAACTCTGAAATATGAATATAATGTTTGCTTTCTTAATTGTTCAATCGTATACTAAATATACATAATTTAATTTCTGCTACATATATTTTTAGCATATTGATCGAAACAATTATTTGTGTACACGAAGCAAACTTTTTCGAATGATAACTTTTATTTGCTTATTGTGAAACTACATTTTTCCACTCTAAAAAAGTGTTTTTTCAACGATAAAAAATAATATACCTCGTACTTTAATATTTAGAAACACATGGCTAAATAAAATGTATTAAAAACACGTTCTCTTCCTTTTGTAAACAATTTTCTCCGAAAAATATGTTGCATGAAATGTAAAATAAATTATTATATGTTTTCGTTGTTTGCAAATTAAAGCGATTTATCATATTTGTTTCAAAATGTTATAACATTGTATTAAACAAGACTAACATGTACAATATATAAAATTGTTAAAGGAATATATAAAAAAGAGAGAGAGTGTCAATGGTACTTCTAAGTCTGCAATATATGATTGACGACCGATTACTAAATATCATATATACATACATTTAAACAAAAGTGTAATGATAAAGTCTATTATAAAAATATCAATTAAATCGAGTCTATTTTTAGTTTTCTTTCATTACCGTAATATATTTGGCAGTGAAATCCACTTACTCATGTGTAAATTAGCCAAAGGCAACTTTTAAAAGTGAACGCTCGCTTGAGAACTACAAACAATCACAAGCAGAGAAACATTTTTACAACAGTTCAATGAACGAAAATTGTATTTACATTAAAACTGCGAAAACGTTTGAAAAAAAAAACTTGCTTGCAGTTCTATCATTTCGTCGGTTTTATATCATAATTATTTGCTGATACTACAAAACGTCAGCGCAGTAATAGTGTAGCGTCTATATACCGATACAAACTTATTATTTCATTTTAATTAAAATTCTAAACTGCTACATTCTTGTTACAAAGTAAAACTTTTTTTAATTTGCTCTCAATATCGCTTTACTCATTTTTTAATACATTTAAATAATTTTGAATATAATTCGATAAAACTGCGGCACTTACAATTATTTAAACACCAATAAAGTTTAATAAATATTCATAATTATTAAGTAATATTTAATAACGAAGTAAATGTAATTCATTTCTTGATTTAATTATAATAATATAATTATATAATATGATATCTATTCTGTAGTTATCAGTGATTATTGATTATAATCAAACCATAAGAAATAATTTTGCTAATTGCATGAGTTAATATGAAGTTTGGCATAAATGTTTATAAATTATTTATAAACTAGTGAAAGTTATTAAACGAATACCTCGAGATGAATTAATACAATCACGCATCTAATGAATTCTAGCAAAAGACGTTTATTTACAATTAATGTAAGCTAATTATACTGCACGCATTAACTGCAAATTGAAACATCATATTGAGCATCGCATATGACGCATGTCAATATGGATTACATATAAAATATTTAACGCGTGTCAATTCTGTAGATTCATGTGCCTGAATAAACGAAATAATCAAATTCGAAATAATAGCAGATGAACTGTGTTTCGACAACTGAAACCTAATATTTCAAAATTGTATTATTAATCAAGTCATCAGTGTAATATTATATCCTATTATTATTGTTATTGCAACTGAAACCACTATTAGGTTTCAATAATAATAAGGCCCAAGTATTACCTCTTTAAAGTGATTCTAGAGCCGTTTAAAAGAAAAAAGAGTGGCTCAGTAATCGATTAGTGGAACAGAAAAGTAGCGAATGTGACTGAAAAATTGCTTTAAATATGTGTTCTTTATATAACGTAACAAATCTCTCATCTTTAATCTGACTAAACAATCAAATTAAGTCTTAAAGTTAACTAAACAAGATAGTTAACTAACAAGATAAAACATAGATAGAGCATAGATCTTTCGAAATTAAGGTGATATGTCAAGATATTCTTACGTAGAAAACTTTTTGTCAGTTAAAAATCAAAATATTGTTGATAAATATAATCGAAGCTCATTCGGGTTAATTAGTTTGAGTCTATGAATTGCTAGATATAGATTGTATGTACAAATATTATTGTATATTTGCTCAGGAACTGCTACAGAAATAATAATTTGTAGAAGCTTGATATATCACCTTAAGCATTCATGTGATTTAAACAATGAAAATCAATATCCAATAAAAAGAATGCCGAAAATTATTCTGGACCATTTCTGAAATCAAGTGTTTTTTAAATAATAAATAGTCTAAATAAAGCTATTTTAAATAAAAGAAAATATTAGTTGTGGAAAATTGAGTTTCATCGTCAGAATGTAACTTCAAGTGCAGTGCTTATGGCGCCCTCAACTATATTGTTCAAGTTAAAACTGCATCGCCAACATTACGTCTCGAGCACTTAAACAGCTTGTCTTCTGTGACTGACTGCGATCGTTACTTTAAAACTGATAGTCGTTCTTTAATCGTTCGCACGTCAAACTTTACGCTAATGCAGCAAAACATAGGCATTCAAGCGGCCGAGTGTCGAATTATTACATCAATAAAAACTTGGGTGTGAACGTGGGATTTTATTTATTATTATCAAATTCGACGAACAATCGATATTCATTAATACACGATGGACAAGTTTTCGTCAAACAATTGTGACATATGTCCAATATCGAAAAACATTGTATAAATATTAAAATAATGTGTTACAGATTCGTAACGATTAAATAACATGAATTCCTGTGCAATTTTCAGATATTTCCGATTAGCATGTAAAAGCTTTTGAGGTTTTGAAGAAATTCTTTTTGATAAATGTATGAACAAAATAATACATTTCGTGAACATATAGTAATATAACTGATATACCATATTGCTATTTTATACTATTTTATTTTCAATACTATTTTATGCGACAAACCTAGTAAATTCTGAAACCAGGCTAAAGTATGGGCCTGAAAATAAAAATAATCGGGTGCCAGTAAGGTACCCAGTTATGTAATTATAAGTCAATTATTAATTAAAAGTCTAAATTTGGGAGTTTTTTACATAAAAAATTGTTTGAATAAGTAAGTGAGTAAATTTCGCTAATGTTCTTGCCCAAGTTAATTAATATCAATATCTTATATTAAGAATACGTTTAGTAATATTTACTAAACGTATTATTATTACTAATTACTTTCAAAACTTGAAAGTACAATATTAAAATTTGAATGAAACACATATAAAATTACATATCTAATTATTATTTAATGTTTTTTTAAAAAAACTAATGTTTAATAACACTCATTTTCCTTTTACATCCATCAGCTTCATTTTGAGTTTACTTATTCTTCGTTACATTAGCATTTTATACATTTCAGTTTAATGCATAATCATATAAGAAAAAAACTATTTTTCGTTTTTAAGCATATATAATACTGCAAGACGTGCAAAATTTGATGATGATTATCGTTAGAATTATGGTGTTCTTTTTCCTTACTTTTGATATACCTTTTTAGATTACAAAAAAAAGAACTGCAATAAAAGGTAATCGTTTAAGTCTACAAAACAAGAATGAACGTAAAACATATTGACGTCATAAAGCTGAATTAAATCTCAGTTCTGTTTGAAAATCTGTAGTCTTTTAAGATTACACAGACTTTTTTTCTGAATCGACTTTTCGACTTTACACATAAATTTAAAAAGGAAGAAGTAACCATAAGTACGTGTGAAGAATTCTCTGTTATTTGTTTCATAACAACTTTTTACTTGTTTTCTTTTCATAACTTTTACGCGTATTTACATTGAATCAATTTTAGATACAACATCCTTATTATTAACTTAAATTATATAATAAATAACTTAATTATAGCATCATAATATATATAATATAACGACAAAACCATGTGGAATTTTCGGTTGAATATAACTGCAACTGCTTTGTAAAGTAAGTTGAGCTGTAGCTAGACATATACTGACAATTATATAGTTAATATAACTACAATTTCTTGCTAGAACAGTTCGTTACATCTATTGTAATAGTCTATTCCCCGAGATTGAAAATTATAATCCAATTAATCTTTAACTGAAACAAAGCACAGTTTCACGTAAATATAGAATTTACATCTTGGTGTTATATATTTACTGAAAATTACATGCACAATAGATTTTGTGTTATTATAAAGTACCAAAGAAAACAAGTAAGGCAATTATGTAACTGTAACATTTCTAGGAACTTAATTAAAATCTACATGTCTTTTTTCTGTAAGAAAAGTTATTCAAAATCGTTTTATTATTATAATTATCGATTTTCAGTGAATAAAAGTTAATTTGATTAGTTAGCTGTAAAAAAAGTTCGATAAAAATGAACGATTGATTTTCGCAAATTGACATTAACTTTCTAGCATTCGTCATTCTTGTAATTATCATTCCATTAAAAGTAATCCCATTATTCTATACGACCACTTACACGTTTCAACGCTTATCATTGTTAGAACTTAAAAACGTGATTTTCTTGACCAAACTTTAGTACAACGTGATCGACTTTTTTTACTTTACTAATTTCATCGACAAAAAGCCTGAAAAAAAATCAAGTTCTAAAAAGAAAGAAACTTACGGTGAAAATCGCATACAATACAGATAAAAGAATCTCAAGAGATGTCATGTACAGAAGATTACGAATATAGTTCGTGACGTTTAATTACATACAAACAAAACTTTTGCGATATTTTGCTGCGGGAAAAACATCGTAAAATGAGTGTTTGTACACTTGCCTTGTATCAGCTTTTAATGAAATGTTGCTTCATTTTTAGCAAGATAGTTTATTTTGTATAGTATTAAAAATCAATCATAATAAAACAATATAATCTGAATACATTTAAAAAATTTCAACAAAACATTATCACTAATGAATAAAATTTTTGCAATATTCTATAATTAATTATATAAATCCGTGACTTAAAAGAAAAACGGATTTATTCCATTTTGGTAAAATTGAATAAATGGCAATTTTAATCATAAAAAATTGTTTATTTTCATTATACGAGTCCGTATTTATCAAAATGTAGTAATACCAAAAAATACGAGTATCAAATGAATAATTTTTATATATATTTGAATGCAAGTTGAAAACTTCAAACGTGTTTTTTCAATATTTACAAAAGTGGAATTAATTGGTTTTCCCTTGAAGTCATAGAAATATGTAAAAATTAATTATCCTAATTTGATAATGTTATAAATTTATTTTTGAAAAAGAACCTGTCAGCCTCTTAGCAGTCACTTTTATTCAAGTTTACTAAGTTGTTTGAAGGAAATTAAAAAAAAGGACGAAAGGAACCTGAAAGTCTTTTAAGAATAGTGATCTTTTTTAGTCACAAAGACACAAACTTGTAATCCTGCACTGTCGAGGTCAGAAAGAGGTCGAATTTCAGCATTTATTCAGCCTCATCAACTCCCTTTCAACAATCGTTCACTTTTTTAAGAAACTCCTTACAGCTTTTTTATATACTTTTCCATTTCTTCAGCCTTCTTTTATTAGTTCAAGTTTAAATATATACTTTGTTTGTTGAAAATTGTTGAAACACTTAGCAAATTCCCAACAAATATTTGAATTAAGTCTCAAAAGTTGCATTTAATATTTATAATCCGTTTTTTTATTGAATAAACATCATTTTGTGCCCTTTAATGGTTTATAAAAGAAATATATCATAGTTTAATCCAATTTAGGAATATATGAATATAGAAATATTATTTTCTGAATTATAATATTATTTGGATTACGCATTTTATACTTAATAAATGTATTATTTTAAGGTGAATTACGACAGATAATTTCTGTTTATAATCTTCCCATTTCCATCCTATATTTTCAAATATTGCAATAGGCTGTTAAATTATTAATTTTGATGTTTGATTGTAATGATTGATCTCGAATTTGATTGAATAATTTAATCACATTTTCGAATAATTCAACCGAGTGTTTCTCAGAATAACAGAGAACTTTTGTAAACTTTCCATTCAATAATTGCATAATTTTACCGAGGTATTCAAACAAATGCTTTTTTAATCTGCTTTAATAACTTGTTCATATTCAATCTCTCACCGATGTACTTCATTCTGATAAAAAGTTAAATATTTATTTACAAATATTTATTAATACAATGATTGATTGATTCTTAATAAATTGATCATTGTATAATAATGTCAAATTATAAATGTAAATGGACATAACATTAGTAATTTTCTAATATATATGGATCTATATATAATGTAAAATGAAATTGTAATTTGATTTGCTGAATGCAAACTAATCTTATATCGTTGCACCGTTAAAAAAAAGTCTGTGTCCTATCTTTTTATATAAAAGATAGGACGTTTTTCAACGGTGCAATGACACAGGACTTTATTCGCTAAATACGACGATATATTATTATATTAAAGAAAAAAAATTCTCTCATAAAAGCGATACGTTGGTTAACATTGCTACGCGCTAGCACGTAAAATTTCATTTCTACTGAACTAACTAACTTAAATCGAATATCGTCATAATCAAATATTTCGAATGCTAACAGTTAATTAAAAATAAAACATATTATTTGTTTGCACGGTATTTGTATGATCAAAATAATCAATACTTGAAAAAAATTTAATAAAATAACATTTTTTAATTACAAATTATTCTTATAAATGAAAAATATGATGTATTATATGATGCATATGTATATATGCGATCTATATATAAATTAATGTAAATCAAACAAGTCATGCAGCGTATCAATTTGTGTTAAAATAATATGAATTCATTAAGTTAATATATATACATCATTTGAAATAATAATTGATGACATTTTTTTTGCTTTAAACACATGAGAAACAATTCAGATCAAAATACAGCTACAAAAAGTATACGATTTCCAACCCTGACTTCCCGGATAGATATCCAATAGAGGTTTAATTAAAACTATACAAGTACGTAATGAAAACAAAAAATAAATAACTAAATCTATACACCCAGAGAAAAGAGTCATGAAAATTTACTATGTTTTATAGTAGTTTGGGAATTTTTGCAAAAGAGTACAAATTTTACTATGTTTAAGAGTAAATTTCAATGTACACATAGTAAATGTTAACGAAAACATAGTAAAATTCAACGAATACATAGTAAAATTAAATTTAAAACATAGTAATATTTTTTTGAAAAAATTCCCAAACTACTATAAAACATAGTAAATTTTCATGATACTTTTCTCTGAGTGTATCATACATGTTTGTAGTACACTGAGTTTGTCGATTTATCTATTCTTGCAGGCGGTAACATTCAAAATGCATATTTTTTGCATAAATGATTTAGCTCAACCATGGAATTTGGTAAAGGAATCACTATTCATTAACTGTATTGACTTTAAAATAACGTCGCACATAAGTCACCGGAGTTCATTGACAAGTGTATTTATTTAAATTTCCTTATAAAATTCTTGACAAGCACGGATACAGGGATCAACAGGTAAAAAATGGCATAATATTAAAAAAATAACATTTCCAATCCCTAAATAGAATTCGTTGACTTAATCACATATCGAATATTTGACATAATGCATTATTAAATATTTAAATCAAATCTGGTGGACTGATATATTTGACAGTTACTGATAAATCTAAAAAATCACATTGAACAAAAAATGAATATGGTTAATTCAACTAATTGCATACTTACAAAGTGCAGATCAATCAATTATGTTTTCGTTAATTCAACTGAAATGTTTCCCTCAGCGTATATCAAAACTATTAATATTCTTTAGATGTAAGATAATTTGTGGCATTTACGACGGGTGCAAAGAAACTTTTTATTATATTCTACAAACAACTTTTACAGACATTAACTACTTTACAGCTTTTTAACTTTTTTTAAACCTTAGCTAAAGAATAGAATATGTTTCAAACAAATCTCGTGGTTGCGTATAAAATTATTATAAATATTTATCCGATTTCAGTCAATTCTCTTGCAAATTATTGCACTATTAAATCCGAAACTTTATTAAATATGTAATAATAACGATATTATATACCACGGTAGCTGATTTATCGTTTCTTGTAATTATCAAATCATCATCTGCAAAATAAATTTTGATCCAATCAGTAGTTTCATAGTATATGCCGTTAAATTTAGTGCAAATTTTGTAAATTACACACTGAAATGAGTCAGGCAACTCCAACCACTGTCTTTCCACATGTCTAATTTACATTTTAGTGGAAGTTAGACAAGTTTTAAGCAATTAGTCTAATATGAGTTTTAAAGGATTATTTTCAAATAAAATCTTCATTTTTCTGATGTCACAAATTTTTATAAAAATTATATTTCTTCTTCACTTTAATAAAAACGTTTCTATATATAATAATTGAAAAATATATAAATGTTATATCAAATAACTTATATCCAGTAACTTTCTTAAAAAAGTATAGCTGAATTTCAATTTCTTTTATATAGAGAGTTTCTACAAATGCTTTAATTTGCAAGGATTTTTTGACGAGAAAATATGAAAATTTAAAGTAATGCGTTTTTCATGTATTAATGTAATTTTTATACTGCGAAAAGATATTTTGTAACTTTTAATATTTGATGGTAAACTGATTAACAACGTTCACAAAATGGATTCAAGTTAATTAATTTTTAATTGACTCCTTTTATTAATGAAAAAATATGTTAAAAATACTCTCTAATAATATTAACTTTATGATATATTATGTAGCTGGCCAAAAATATAAGCTACAAATATTTTTATCTATGAAAAAACACTTAAATGAAGTGAAATAACATTTCAAAATTCAAGATGTCAAGTGTCGATTCAGTTATTTCATGCAGAATGAAGCAGTTATGTAGAAATGAAGAATAAATGTCAAGCGAAAGAATAAAAAAATACAATTACTTGGCAGTCTAATGAATCAAATTTAAGAAGGTGAATTAATCCATTGTTTTCTCGATCGCATTTCTCATAATAATCATATTTAAAATTACATTTTAATTTAAATAAAAAAAGAGAAACCTTAATTGATATATTGAATAATTGAGGCACTTGGCTACAAATTGGATTATCAAGCAATTCAATAATTATATTGAATAATTTTGTAATTAAACAGTTATCAAATTTGCTGACAAAAAGTTATTAATTATAATATATTCTCTTATTGGATACAATAAATGATTTTGCAATTAAGTAATTTTAATCTTGATTACTGCAAAATTAAGAGTTTTTCCATTCAATATTATAAAGTATATGAATAAGATCGTAATTATGGAATTTAGACAGACATTGTCTATGTATAATAATCATAACCAAACCATTGCCTTCGAAACAATTCAATATTATGCTAATTAATGCTCGATACAATATAAATTAATATTCAAAAAATAATTTAAAATCTACAAGAAAAACTTCAAACTCTTTACTAATACAAATGTACTACCTTTTAATAGGTTCTCTCATCAAAGTTGAAAACTCATAGACGTATATTGAAAACTCTTGATATTGATTAAATTTGCGAATATTAAAAAGAATGATATTCACTTCATTCTTTACACTAGAAATGTAAGTCATTATCGATGCCCGTCATATTTCTTAAGAAATAGCTCGCAACTTTTCAATTATTGCACAAACTCCCGCGTACAGTTTCAAAGAGTCTAAATTTTTTTTCATTAAATAACTACTAGACTTTTTATTAGTTGAAAAAATCACGAGTCGCATATTATCGATGATGCGTTTTTCTTTGCCGGACTTGATATTTCATTAAAAGTGAAAAACATAAAAATTGCACTTAAAAGTTGTATGATAAAAACAAGTATCATCGCATCGGTTATTTTTCATCTATATCTGAAAAAAAATTTGTTAATAAAATATTGTCATTAAATGAAAAAAATAGATATACGTTATCCTATATTCGTGTCATACAAAAACCAAGCTATGATGTACAATGCATTTTTATATCGTTCAATTTTAAAGGATACACCAATGCATCAGTTTGCGTATATATACATTGATGCACTTTTTACGGCTGATCTTGTATTCTCACGTGAAAAATATATAGGTATGGATGTTTTAGATAATTAAAACATTATAAAAAAGAACGGCAAAAGCTTTTTCAAAAAATATTTGCATGTTTTTTTAATGGTATCGCAAAAAGGTAACACATAAATTTAACATGAATTCAATGATTTAATAATTGTATCTGTGGCTTGAAGGAAAAACCGATTAACTCCATTTTTTGGAAAAATGGAGTTAATGATAATTTCGGATTTTAACAACCTTATATTTTCATTTTTTGAGACCATATTTATCGAAATGTAGTACTA